>JAJOOS010001954.1:0-29750 GCA_029582725.1 Solanum chiquidenum
GTGTGTACAAACACAACCAACTTGGGTGGCTGAACGTGCCACATCAGCACAAAAGGTGCACAAAAATACAAAAAATGAGTTCAGGGGGGTAATAGGACCCTAGTTAAGTTTAGGTGTGTCTCTGGGATTTCGGTCATAGTCTAGGGGGGTACTTATGCATTATCCCTAAAAATAATAATTAAGGTGAATAGCCTATAATTTTATTAATAAAAATTAAATAGTATAATTTGTGTTACAAATATTAGTAGAAGACCTAATCTACGCAGCCACCTTCTAGGAAGGGTTCTATTTTAATTAGACATCAAATTATCATACTAATATTTGAAGCTCCATAAAAGTCTTTTCTTAAATTATCTAACATTTCTCTAGTAACATGATCTAGAATTGGTTGATATACGTGTTCCTCCAATGCATCAATGTCGTCGTCACTACAATCTACCAAATATTTCATTTATATCACGTTTGAATCGGGCAAGTAAGGTTGGACGCCCATAATTCCTTCTCTCGGCATTGATCCAATCTCTAAACAATACAGATATCTCCAAGTTGTATGATGCTAATGAATACTGTATGTTCTCCAATTTGAAATCTTGTTGCACTACAAGCACCCTTCAAAGCTACTGAAGATACTTGAATAGCTAGCACATCTCGAACCAGCGGTTGAAGTTTTGAAAGTACCTTGCCGCGATTCCTCCACCAATATAAAAGTTGAGGTAAACCTTGTCCATCCTTAATAGTTTTCGTTCCCTGATTAAGATATTCATCAAAATCATTCTTTTCATTAGAAGTAAGACCAAGATAATTTTCTAGCATATCATTAATATTATCTTCATATCTAAGTTTCAGGTTCTTCATTACGTACTACTTCATTTATTCTACGAGAATTATACGAGTCATACAATTTTCTAGCTTCAATTTTTATACTATTTTTAACTGTTGTCAAGCTATATGATTCGTAATCTTAAATATCTAAATATAAATATATTTTTTCAACCATTTGTGATGCACCTATTTCTTTGTAAGTTGAGTTTGATAAAAAAAACGGTTAAATAAATTTGAGGAATAGGAAAAAAATATTTTTTAACTTTTTCAATCATTGACTTAACAGACTCTTGAAACTTTGGATTATCTTTATATTTAAAATTTTATTAGATGTATAAAGGGTGTGAGAGCGCGAGTGAGAGTGGGACCAGTAGTCGTATATGGCTCTGTTTCATCATCATCATCATAAGTATTATTATCATCATATTCTATTTCTTCATAAAAATTATCAAACCTTGCTTCTAAAGATCCACGATCTAATTGAGTATTACTATCAATATGAAAAACAGTTTCATCGACATGCGTAAAATCTTTCGTATTTATTCTTAATTGAGCTACTTGTCTAGTTTTAGATTTAGAAGAACTACCGATTTTATTTTTTTTGGTAAATACATTAGTGACCTTACCAATAAATATTTATTTACCTTTGCCAACATTTTTTTTTTACCGAAATCCATATTAGAAGTAAGCAAATTAAATATAATACGAAAATTAAATGAAAAAATATAAACAACTAAATAAGTAAAGACTAAATAGATGAAAATTGGAACGAATATACCAAACGTCTACGTAAAAGTAGACGTGTATAACCAAAAGTCAAAAATTGATAGGTGACAGTTGAAACTTGAAGCTTGAAGATTGCTCAAAAATAATCCACTGAAACTTTCAAGCTAATAAAATTAGTAATTTAATAGGAGATTAGAGAGTAAAAGACTTGAGAGTTAAGAAAGTAGAATGTAGATGAAGAAAATTTGTGAGTAAAAACAACGAGGGGCTTGGGTGTTTTTATAGTTAAAAAATAGGACTAAAATATTTAT
This sequence comes from Solanum chiquidenum, assembly GCA_029582725.1. Taxonomy (NCBI): domain Eukaryota; kingdom Viridiplantae; phylum Streptophyta; class Magnoliopsida; order Solanales; family Solanaceae; genus Solanum; species Solanum chiquidenum. Next base: position 1,860 of record JAJOOS010001954.1, read on the forward strand.
TTAAAAAATTTGGGAGGTAGCCAGGTAGGGGGGTGTTTTGGGGGTGAAATAGTCTTAAGTTTTTTCCATTCAACCCCATCAGTAAACGCTTGGCGTAAATATTTTCCTTCAAACCATATAACTTACAAACTTGAGAACTAGAACTGAAAGCAATTAGAAACGTTTCTTCCAAGTCTGAAATCTTCCCATCAAGGAACAGTAAAGAGTCACCATCTCTTCAATTCGAGTCGAAACACTCATATATTCATTTCGTGTGAAGCTAAGTGTAAATTGCAACAATTGGGTATGGCAAAAACATAATAAGAATTTGGTCAAGTTCAAAGCTCTCTTTTTCTGAATTGAACATATAGTATATCATTCCCCAATTTAAATGAGAACTAACATTTGCTAGCAATGAGTTCACATGTGAATATATCATCCAAGGTCGATAAAGACCTCCCGGCACCCAAGACAGGAACTATATTTAAAATAGGCTCAGCGTCTACTTTATTTCTCCGACTCATCTGAACAAGTTCATTGAACACATCAGAGAAGATTTCAGACAATGTTCCATGAGAGATATTAAGATTGCTCGCAAAGTAGAGCCGGAAATTCTGTAAAAAAGGAGAGAAGGTGTTAAGAGGACTAGAATACTTCATCTAGGAAAAAGAATAGCAAAGCAAGAAAAGGAGGTATTTTAAAGAGCAGACTATAAGAGAAAAATCCCCAGCTTTAGTGGCTCAATCTTTGTCAATTCCTCCCTTACCATTACTGAGAAGTAACCGAGCCTTTCAAACAGTTTTATTTCAAAGGATTGGAAGGACAAGAGAGTTCTTTTTCCACTGTTTACTTTTTTCTACCACTTTCTCATCCTTTCAGCACCTTCAGCTTAAACAACTAATTGCTCATAGTAATAGCTATAATGTGCTCAAGGCATAATCTCTTTCGGAAAAAATCCGTGTAGGCATCTACAGAGAACTTCCCAATATTTTCAATAACATGTCTAATGCAAAGAGTGACTAGCTATTGAAGATCTTCCTGGATATTACTCTTCAACGTCCTAACCCTGAAAAAAAGAAGATATACTCCGCCGCAGCCACTCCAATTTCACCTATGTAGTTCATCAACTACAAACAATTCTATCCATATTGCATAATAAGGTCAAGAAAAGACTCCTTCTTAGTCTCTTTTTTTTCCCTGAGAAGTATTTATTTAATAAGGCCCTGGACAAGTATTTTTCCTGGTCATTTCTTGAAAGAAAAGTGAGTAATATATTTAGCTATTTAATCAAGGAGACCTTGCACAGATTTTTAAGTAGAAGTGGGATATCACTCCAGGAAAATTTGTGAAGTAAAATAGTTGTGCCAGGAAAAAGAAACTAACCATTATGTCGTCCCAAGAGAAATTATTCTCCGAAAGGACTTTATCGAGACGAGAAATGCAAAATCTTGCGATCAACATGACTTGTTCCTTTTCAACAAGACCTTTGGACATAACATTGGCAGGACATGCAACACTAGCGAGGGAGCAAATTTTTGCTGCAAGCTCTTCAGTAACTGAAAGAATTACTGTGCATATTTTGCCGTAAGCAACACATTTCTGAAGGCTACTGTCATGCCCGCAATAATCTTGTTCTGTGGATTGTGATTGCTTGGCTAAGTCACTTGGACCCGACAAATACTCTCCCGTGTAAAACATAGGCTTTACCTCAACCAGAGCTCTACATAGAGGAAGTGCACTCAATTAATTTATTTTACAAGAAAGACAGATAAATAATAGGCCCATTTTATTCTCATGTCATACTGACTGGAGATAGCCAACATATGGCATAACAAGAAACACAAATACAAAGGGAATTAAAATGACAATAGCAGATATCCAATTAAACTACAGCTAACTATTCACATAACAGTTCTTGGAGGCACAAATATTAGAGTGCCATGGAGCACCGCTGACACAAATTACCTTTTCGGCAGATCAGGAACAAGAACATATAGGAAAATTGGATCTAGAACTTTGGACTTCTTTGTGCCATCAGCATGGTTCGACTTCATTTGCTTAAGAAGTGTTTCTGTTTTCTTTTGGACAATAATTCTTTCTGATTTTTCTATAGATTCTGAACAATATATCACAAAAACCATGGCTGACGTAGATATTGAACAATTAAAGCTTCTAGCAACTGCTTCACTGTTTTCCAGTGCCTGTTCAAGTTCCGCAACAGGACCTCCTTCACAGAGCAACATAGTTGCTGGGTCAAGCCCCAGCTGTCCTGCCATGTGTAGTATCTCATTGTGTAAAGTTGCCTGCAACATAATGATGTGGTAAATAAACGAGAAGCAAATTTTCAAGATGATTATTCTCCTGATAGTAACAGAAGCTAGAAATATCTAGTTAATTATATGCTTCATATTCCAGTCAAAAGCAAGACAGATTGAAAATGATAATCGTGCTGGTCCCAGAACAATATGAATGGTTCACTATTTAAGAAGATCAGTACCTGACTGTATGGACCAATACAGCTAGGAGCCCAGCAAGAAATACTTTGTACATGCAAGACCTTTTTAGTAGGATCATTTGCCACTAAAACTTCAATATATGCCCTCCCTAAACCAACTAGCAATAGAGGGAGCTCGATGGTGGACCGTGATGGTACACCATAACGACACTTCTCTTGAGTAATAAATCTGACATAGGTCTCATTTGCCACGGCAAACTCATCCATATCAGCAATATAAAGATGGATATACAGTACATTTTCCCAAGAGGAACCATTTTCCACGAGCAGAGCTTCAATTCTCATTAGAACAACCTCCAGATCCTCCTGCAGGTCTGGCAATAACAAGGCTAAAAGCATTGAAAAGAAGAGAGATCCAAAAGAGACACGAAAGAGGAACTAGATCATAGAGAAAATTTAACATATAGCAGTATATCCAATATGATTCCACTTATAACATTAACCTTCTACAGTAACTTCAATGTTTTACCTGATGAATTTTTACTGGAGTCTTGGAGCCAGCAAGAAATAGAAAAGACATTATCCTTCATTGTTTTAGAAACTTTGAGCTCCTGTTTAGTAACACCTGACCGCTCAGACCTTATAGCAACAAATTCACTAGCAGCTTCACCTTCTTGTTGGACATCTCCTTCCACTTCAAATACTGTATCCAAATTGCTGGCTTCGTCAATGCCATTTGAAGATATTGACTCTACCTTATTTTCCAGATGGAATGCCAGGGGGTGGAGGATGCCAACAGGGGCAATGGAATCTGGAGAATGCAAGACGATTTGAAATTCATCCAGCACAATTCGAGCATTCTGGGAGAGTTGAAACATTAGACGAGGGATAGAAAAAGAGGGATGTAACTTTTAAGCACTAAATTCATACTCAACGTCACATCATTTTTGCTTCAGCTGACTTTGAATGTCAATTTTACCTTTCAATCAGAAAGCTGGGAGAGTTGAAAAATTAAACATGATAAAGAAAGAAGACGTACGTAATTTTAAAGCACCAAATTTCATTCCCTGTCTCGCATCTTTTTGCTTCATTTGACTTTTGAAGGTCACAATGAGCTTTACTAAACCCATTTAGAGGACTACACTCAAATTTTTCCCACCAAAATTTAGAAAATAATTAATCCCAACAAAAAATGCAAAAATAAATGCATTTTTTGAAGTGCTTTATCACAGAAGTAGTAGTTAAGCTATTTTTCTTTTTGAGACCACATAGTACAACCATATATTCTCTATGCAGACCATCCGAAAGGAGAGAAAGATGGAATACTTGCCTTAAATAGAGGGCAATCAAGCGTTAATGTTTCATATTCTCCACCTTCACCACAGACATTAATTCCATATAACCTGCCAAAAAGAGACATAAAAATGCAAAAAAAGAAAAGTAAAACAAAGCCAAATTTTTTGCTAACCATATCATACTCTTTTAGCTTGTGGAGATGGGGCTCCAGGTATGCTATCTCTTTTCCCAAGTGTTTTGAGGGGTTCAGTCCAATAGCAGCAACCTGAAAAGATTCAGAAGTACAGAGTTTAGTGTTTTGAGGGGTTCTCAAGTCATCAATTGATTTCATATAGAGTGACCAAAAAAAATCACGAATCCCACATGTATAATGTTTACATGTGAAACCTCAAATAAAAAGACCTCACAGATTCCTACCTTCACTGCTATTGCAATAATTCCATTTCTTATCTGCCATGGGAGTGGAGGGACAAAAGAAAAGAAGAAAACTTCAGATTAAAGTTATAATAGCAATTAAAGTTTTCTCTATTTCTAACACAAATTTACCATTTCCTGCAGAAGAAAAGATTGATCTTGCTTCCATAGGTACGCCAATGAAACGAGCCCTAACCTTGAACATACACTTTCCACTCGTAATCTCTGGTAGTCAGATGCAATTGCACCAGAAGATACTGCTGTAACAGAGGGTATCTGTCTTTTTACTTCTTTCAACAATATAAACATATCTTCAACTTCATCACCCGGAGTCATACTGTAGCTTAGGTCATGATGCCTGTGAAATCCAACTAGAAAAGTTATAAATAGAACATTATAAATAAAATATTGTGCTGTAGGCATGAAACTACTTCTTTATCTTTGGCATATGCAAGTTAACAATTACATTAATACAAACATTTTACAGAGATTATTCAGGTAGAAGTATTACTGAAAAATCATTTGCCCATTCTCTCTCTCTCTCTCTCTCTGTATATATATATATATATATATATATAAAAAAACATTAACAACTTCACATCTCTATCCTTCAACAAGAAATAATAAATGTCACCTCTCCAGTTCTTTAATAAGAACCCAGTAATAAAATTTTCAAACTTAGGCAATTGACTGCAAAAGGACTTGCCTTGTGGATCCTTGAATTCGCCTCCGGAATAATGGGAGTCCCATGCATTTAGCATAACTAACAACTATCTGGTGCCCAACCTGCAGATACAGTTACGGAACATTTTAAATGAAAACATGGTATTAAGGAGAGGAGGAGAATATCGCTTATCTTTCTTATTAACAAAACTTATGATCAGAATTCTTGTAAATAAGAAAGGAAATTTCCACTAGTAGATGGGAGACATCAAGATGCTTGAAAGAGGATCAATAAACTATAAGTCAACCTGAAATTAGTTCAGGTGTGGCTATATGAATTCTCGGCATTCAGGTTCTATCACTCCAATACTAACTAATTGGTCTTTTATGCAAATGTTGAATTCTCCATGTCAGTCTCATACTATTGCAACAGAAACATACAAGTCTAACCAGGATAAAAGGAATCCTGAAAAACACTAGACATGCTGTAAGTGTTACACTGACCAACTCAACTATTATTATCGTCTATAGAGATAATTTACTTCACCTGCATTTTGCTTTTAGTTAGGTCCACACTGGTTCTGAGATATTTGTATTCTGAAACAACTTACCTCTATGTGACTTTAGGTGTACACTCATTCCTTTTAGAATCTTCAATCATCAAATGATCGCATCAATAACCCAATGCATCTAGAGGTTTATATAGGACATGGACAAAGTCAGTAGTACTAGGACCTTCAAGTTGGAATTTCCAACTATAAACAAGTGTAGCAAAGTCACCTCCATTCTCGATTTCTATTGTGACAGAGGGAGGTATCATAATAGAGTCAAAATCACGATTAGACTTTAGAGTCAGTCCGAAGAAAAGGAAGAACCAAATCCCCTTCTTCCTGATCTTATTGGCCTTACAACGGGCCTAAGAGCAAGGAAGTCTCAAGAAAGTGATGTCAAAGCTAGTGGATACACATCAACTGGCATTCATCAAGGGTAGGCAGATTATGGATGCCATACTTATAGCCAATGAATGTGTAGATGTGAGGAAAATAACTAAAGTTCCTGGAATTCTATGCAAGTTGGACATAGAAAAGGCCTATAATCACCTCAACTGGGGCTTTATGTGGTACGGATGGGTTTTAAAAATAGGTGGATAAATTGGTTGAAGTACTGCGTGAGAACGGTCAATTTCTCAGTTTTAATAAATGATACCCCCTCTGGTTTCTTTCCCTCTGAAAGAAGATTAAGGCAAGGGGATCCCCTCTCTCCCTTCCTTATTTTCCTAGCTATGGGAGGACTAAGTGACATGTTGAAAACAGCACAACAAATAACATGATCAGAGGGTTCTGGATGAATGATAGTGACACCAGGGGCTTATCTATCTCCCATTTGTAGTATGATGATGACACCCTAGTGTTCTATGGTGCAGAGGAAGAACAACTAAAGCATCTAAGGATCATATTTATACTGTTTGAAGCTGTCTCTGGACTACCCCGTGAATGAAGTCCCAGAAATCAACAGACTGGCTGGCATCTTAGAGGTAAAGTGGGAGAAATGCCTACCACTTACCTAGGGATGCCTCTAGGAGCAAACAGTAAATCAAAGAACATATGGAATGCAGTGGTGGAGAAGTGTGAAAAAATGCCGGTAAATTGGAGAAGCCAATACCAATCCTTGGGTGGAAGATTGACACTAATTAATAGTGAGCATGATGCTATACCAACCTACATGATGTCTTTATTCCCTATGTCATGGAGTGTTTTGAAGAACTTAGAATCCATCGGGAGAAACTTTTTATGGCAAGGAAATGGAGAGGGGGAAAAGAAATATCACTTGGTGAAATGGGATGAGGTGTTAAACAACAAAAAAGAAATGGAATGGGCATAAAGAATCTCAAAGTTCAAAACCACAGTCTCCTCTTGAAGTGACTGTGAAGGTTTGCTTCTGTAGAAGCAGGTCTGTGGAAAGATGTTATAATCTCCAGATTTGCAATGGAGGACTTATGGATTACTGAGGAAGATAGAAGCCCTAATGGGGTTGGTTTATGGAGAACAATCAGGAATTTATGGTCTAGAATATGGGGAAATTCAAAAATTGATATAGGAAATGGAAGGAAGACATTCTTCTGGAATGATGTGTGGGTTGGACAGCACTCCCTGAAACAGTTGCATCCTGAGATTTATAATCTGAACCAACAGAAGGAAGCAATAGTAGCAGAAGACAGTGACAACCTGGGATGGAACCTATCTTTTAGGAGAAGGTTGAATGACTGGGAAATAGACAAATTAGCAGATTTCTACAAGTCTTTGGAGTAGGAAAACAGCCTTGACACAAATGAGGATAGTTAACAATGGTTGAGGGCCAACAATGGGAAGTTCACAATAAAATCAGCTTATAGACATCTTGACAGGCCAGCTGAAATGTTTCTACCATGGCCTTGGAAGATGATATGGAAAATTAATGTACCTCACACGGCGGCTTGTTTCACCTAGTTGGTAGCTAGGGAGGCAGTACTAACTCCGACAATCAAATGAAAAGGGTAAGACAGTTATGCTCCAGGTGCTTTTTCTGTGGAAGAGAAACAGAGACAACAAAACATCTCTTCCTCCATTGCAGAGTGACAGAAATTATGACAGGACTTTTTGAATTTGAGGGGAATCAGTTGGTCCATGCCAAGACACACCCCAAATTTTCTAGCATGCTGGAATAGAGAAAGGAATACATCAGATCACAAGGAAAGATGAAAGATTGTCCTTGCTTGCATCTGGTGGACAATTTGGAAGAAAAGGAACCACAGATGCTTCGAAAACAAGAGCATCCCTTTCAAGAGTTTGAAGTTGAACTGCCTTATAACCCTCTATTTTTGGTGTAACCATGTCCTTCCCAAAGAGGTGGAGGCTATTACTCACTTTTTAGATAGTTTAGGAGGGGTATAGATGATAGATCTTTTGGTTTTGCTTATTGTATACTCCTGATGTAATTACTACTGAAATAAACCATTGGTGTATTCAGTATTGTTGTCTATAAAATGTTAACTTTCTCAAAGAAAAAGAGCAAGGAAGTCTCAACTCCCCAATCCACCCGGGTGAGGGGTGAACCTTCTGACTGATTCAATCTCATCTATTGCTGCCAATCGACAACCCATTAAGGGGACATTCTCTCATTTTATCCTCCAGATATACAACTTTTACCCTCTATTGAAGATCATTTATTTCTTATCAAGCATGTATGACCGCACATCCATCTTAATATTGGAACTTCTACAACATTTTCTCTCTGTGGATGTCTTCGCCTTACAAGCCCAACAATCATAACATTGATTTTCTCACAAGTCACAACTGTTTTAGCAGAAAAATACATCAAGACATTTTCTAGCAGATACATTATAGAAAGTTTCTGATAGCAGCTTACAACCTCAAGGTGTGCAAGACAGCCTAGACACCACCATTATCATAGAAGATAGATAAAGCAGCTTATAACTAACCAAAAGATCATTTTTTTTCATTTTGATAAGCTTCAATCAGATTGAGTTTTGCAAGAAGAATGTTCCCTTAAGCATTAGTGCCATTTTCACATACATATAAAATGAACTTCTCTAATTCAACACATCTTCAATAAAATAATCCAACTATGACAGATCCTCTGAATGTTATGCATATAGGGAATTCATATGTTGGGACTTAGAAGCAGAGACAGAGCCAGAGACAAAATTTGAAGTTTATGTGTTCAAGATTCTAATTCTAAAGTTACAAGGTTCTAAATTACTCCCTCTGTTTAATTTGTTTGCTGATTTTAACTTCGCACGAAGTTTAAGAAAGTTAATAGACTTTAGAATCTTGTGGTTTTAAACAAAAGACAAGTAGAATGTACCAAAACACTCTTTAACCTTGTAGTCTTAAAACATGCCGCAGGCAAAGTAAGAATTTAAGAGTTGCCTAATAAAAGGAAAGAGTCATACTTTTTGAAATGGAGGAAATTAAGACAAACAAATTGAAAGTGGGAGTAATAATTTGTACATTTTCAATGAAAATTTTAATATAAATTCAGGGTTTGGACCAAAGTTACTAGCTTTGGCCGAACTCATAACCGAAGGATAACTCCGCTCCTGCTTACAAAAGTGTCACCATATGCTTAACTATGCAACAAATAAATGCTTTTTCAGCATTTAAAGGGAAAAGAAGAAAAAGCTCACTGTTTGATACATGTAGCTATCAAGCTCATCGGTTGCATCATCAGCAGGAATCAAATTAGCCAACGCAACAATCTGAAAATTACCAGAATAAGAGCACAATAACAAGCGACAAAATCATCAAACACTTGGACAAAGAGACAAAAATTGAGAACCTCGTGACCATATTGAATGCATTTCATCATGGCATAGCAACTGTCCTTGCCGCCACTGACTAAAGCAACGACTTTCATATTGTTTAAGACCGGCTCCGTCCAGTAACCTGTCTCCGTCTCCGACAAGATAGCGCCGGCGAAGTAGGGTTTTTTGAAAAAAGAGGGGAGTTTGTGCTGCTTATTTTTGTCTTTCTTTGTTTGACTAAAGAGCAAGTAAAAAATGTTGCGTGGATTTTTTTTTGGGTTTTGTGACGTCCGTTTCTTGAGTCAATCAACAAAGTCCGCGAAGCATGCGAATAACTCGACTAATTATAATGGCATTAACTTGATATACGAATCAATAAGATGATTAGTCAGCTGCTTACTATTAATATGCTTTTTTGAATCTTATTTATATTTAATTAAAAACCTTTTTTGTCTCAATACAATAATAACTTGACTAATTATAATGACATTAACTTGGCATACGGACCAATAAGATGATTAGTCAGCTGTTTACTACTAATATGTTTTTTGAATCTTATCTTCTATATTTAATTAAAAACTTGTTTGCCTCAATAATCTATTTTTTAGTTTGTTAATATTGTCTTTCCATATTTACTAATAAATTAACTTTAGGACTCTTAGCTTACTTTTACGAGATAATTTATTATCCCACAAATATCATAGACACATTTTAGATTGCAAATTTTAAAATGCTTTTTTTTGTTCATTCATAAACTTAGTGCAAATGAACTATGTTACATAAATTTAGAACAGTGGGAATATTAGTGATTGGTTATGCTATGACCTTTTCTTCTATGTTATTTGGCTATTTGATATGTTGGCCAAATTTAACCATCCAGTTTTCCTCTTGACATGTGATAAAGCTCAACCTTAACCTTAATTTGCAAGCTTCAAAACATAATCTCTCCTCACTCTTCTTTGTATGGTATATTCTCATTATAATTCAAAGTTTAAACTTGGATCTCTTGATACTTCAACCTCCTTACGATGCCAATGCAGATTTACTATAGTAAAACAACATACCCAATGCGATCTCACAAGTGAAGTCTGAAGAGGATAGAATCTGAGCAAACCTTACCCCTAACTTTGTAGGTAGAGAGGTTGTTTCTGGTTTTACTACAGTAATACATGAATATGCTTTGTTTGTTTAGTCCTGAGTGAATCTTGATGCAGATGTGTTGATGGCCTGTTAACTGTTCAAATACCATCACTCAACTAAATGTATGTATCCATCTTGTTAACATCATATTAGAAAAGCACACAGAAATAGAGAAGCCATATCATTACACAGTCAATACAGAACTACCATGATTCACATGCCACTAAAAGAAGAGTCTAATTCACAAAAGAATAATAAAAGGAGCAAAAAGCTGATCACATGGGAGTCATGGACTGTGGGACTAGCCATACTAAACCTCTTCAAGAAAAACTGTATTTGCAACCACCAAAAATCGGCACTAGAACAAATAAATAAGAATATGGACTTCGTACAGCTAAAGAGGGAACAAGCGCGGAGAGAAGTTATGAACTACTGGAATCTAGTGTTTCATTAATCATCTATCACCAATCGGCGCACTTGCAAAGCCCTTGATATTTCAAGTCAGAAGCTTCCAACACTAGCATGCCCTTATACTTCATGAGAGCATGCTCTATGCAGATCAAACAAACATTTCCTCCTCGGCTATCTCATAAAAACATCTTGGTGACACACACGGATAAGCTTGTCCCACTTGACTGTTCAGTGCAAATTAACTCTTTGCAACTCAATAGCCAGCTTGAAACAAGATTTGCTATAGGCACACCTGGCTGGAGAAAGAACAGAGCTTTTAAGAACAGCATAAGGTCAGGCAGCTTAACAAATGGAGAAAACAATATTACATCATGTCTACCTTGGCCATTTCCAATTACAACTAACATATCAAATAAGTAGTAGTAATATATCTACAAGCAGGAAGAGGCCAAGTCATAAAAATTTCTACATGCCACATAAACTAACTGCATCCCGAATGTGGCATGAACAATAGATGTACTTTGTGTCGACTGAAAAATCAAAAAAATGTGGATACTATCCTGAGCCACCTAAAATCTCTTTAAAAAAGTGGATTCACATTAACTTGGGTGACAAATGACAATACATTCTGCATCATGAATTTTTCAGTAATTGACAGCATTTGAAACTGATGCTTGGTCATGGGTATGTATTTTTCTCCTATATTCAAGTAATTTAGCAAAAGCATCTATTTTTCTACTATAACAGCATGCTTTAACATTATATGCAACTCCACAAGCGTGCATCTTACAGCTACGGTTGTGTAAATGTCAAGAAACTCTCACTAGCTATTTTCAGAGAGAAGTTGAATCTAGTCAAGTATTAGACTTTCTTCCATAAAAAGTAATATGCATCAACAGTGAACAAAATGTTTTACAGCATCATCGGAGATGGAGACATGGCATGAGAAGAAATAATGGGTGGCAGAACTATCGATGTATGTAGATGCAGCCTTAGGTTATTCTAAGTAACTGCATTCTCCATACCATTCTATCTCACAGACTAGAACTCAGAAGGGAGCCTCGAGTGATTCATCCCAGACATCTGCACTTCCATTGGAGGCATCCTCGGCATCTTCCTCCATTGAGAGCCTAATATATTCCCTGTGTGCGAAGCGATCCCATTCAGTCAGATTTGGGTTCTCACGTTCCTGGAAACAAGAAGAAACTCATGTCAACCATTGGTAACAATAGCCAAGCAACACCAGAACTACATTATAAACTATATATTAGCCTTTCAATTACCTGACGAATTAGGAAGGGATCGCGGGTTTCAAAGGCCATGAACTTATTGAGGTTAAAAAGTATGTTAAAAACACTACCGGAGAGCCTGCTTCCCTTCAAATCACGTAATGTAAAGTAGCTTTCATTCTGCAACAAAGAAACTTGAATTATATATGTTATTGTACTTGGAAAAAAGAGCAGATGATACAAATTAAAACTACACGTTTTTTTTAACATATAGTACACCTTGTCAAACAATCTAACAAGTTCAAGTAGTCATAACATACATCTCAAGGCAACAATAGCAACATCAACTACACCTCAATTTCAGAATAGTCGGAGTTGGCTATACGAATCCTCAAAATTCATTCTGCTCCATCTGGGCCTCATTTCATTTCAATACTCAATTCATGTCTTTTAAAACCAATTAGGATAGTACTAGAGAATTTGAGATTCTCTACATTTAGTATTAATATACAACAAACAACATACCCACTGTAAAAAAAGTATTAACATACAAATCCTCTAAACAAATTTAAAAAAAAACATATAGCAAACAGCCAAACACCCAGAAAAAAAAGTGGGTGTATCAATAAGACAGACTTTATACCAACAAACACTAATGAAAACACAAATCTAAATACAATTAAAACAACCTTTCACCACATCCAAAGGGATCATTTAGACAAATCTTACTCACAAAATTTAACTTGGCATGAAAAATGTCCAATCATTGCAAGTATTCATACAGATCAGATGATTATGGAGCAAGAATTACAACATGGAAAGGACGCAAGATAAGAAAGGATGGGAAATGTGAAAAGTTCCAAAATTACCTCTGGACTGACCATGTCAACTATTTGACACAAAATATCCTCAAAAAGCACTGGCTCTTGGGCCATGCATTCCATTCTATGCAACTGCTCCTCATAAAAGAATTGCATCTCATTCCTAGTTATAACCCCATTTCCATCCATATCTATGCATTTGAACCTGATCAAGAAAGAAAATAACAAACAAACAGAAGCAGTGTCAACAGGGCATGTGTGCGCACATTACATAACTATACACTTCCCAAAAACTACTTTTCTGAAGTGAATTGACCAATCTGTAACAACTCTACTCAGCTTAATGCACATCAACGAGCTTTTGCCTGATGGTTGCAACAAGTATACAAGGAAATACCCAAGATCGGCAGCACAGAACCAGCAATTTAACTAAGTGCATTCAAATAAGTCATAATGTTTCACCAACACTCAACAGTGAACAAACAAGAGAGTTGCAACAATGCTTTTCGTGTAATTAAATACAGAAAATCCTACTTGGTTATCAAATCATCTGCTTCAAAAGTTTTGTGTGATGCTTTACGGATAATTAATGAACATACAATCAAAAAAAAAATTAACCACCCCCACTTGGTGTGTCCCAAAAAATGGCACATCTTTGGAAGCAATTTAACTTTAAACTTTCAATTTACCCTTAATGACATTACTTGCTGCAATCCCTCGTGCCCACTCATTTAAAAAGACAATTTTGTACTTGACATATATTTGGCTTACATGTCAAAAGTCCTTGTTAATTTCTCAACTCTATCCCAATCAAATAGTGTCACATAAAATGGGAAAAAGGGAGTAGCCTATTCTTTGAGAACGGAAAGAAATAAAAAGTAGTTAATTTATTTGAAGTGTATACATTAATGAACTGGAAAGTAACAAAAATTCCATCATAAGGAAATTAACTGTTTTTTTATACATTATAAATTCCATATACAGCAAATATTTTGATTAACAACTTCGTTTCATGTCTCAATTATATACCCACTAGTATTTTCTATGACATTCCTCTCTTCTTTTTTTTGTGTGTGTGGGGGGGTGGGGGTGGGGAAGTGGTGGGTGGTTAAGATACTCCCTCCATCTCAATTTATGTAGTGGTGTTTAACTGAGCATGACCTATAAGAAAGAAAAACTTTTGAAACTTGTGATCTAAAACAAAAATTAGACATTTGTGTGGCTAAAAATAATCTCATAAAGGGTAAAATGAAAATTTCAAAGTTAAATTGCTTCAAAATAAGTATTACATTCTTTTTTAAAGGGACAAGAAAGGGAACATATGCCTCATAAATTGGGATGGATGGAGTACTAAAAATTGCTTGGATTGTCATCTGCAAGCTTATAACAATTCGGTTCCAAAGGTGCTTCAATCATAAACCAATATTGCACCCTATATGGATTATTCCACGCATCTCAGAATCTAAATAAGCAAATAATAGCACCCATTAGTAGGCATTTTTGCAAGGAACTCTTATGAATCCTTATGAATTATGATATCTAAGCTACTCAAACACACTATGGTTAGGAACTATTATTAAATGCATCCATTATCTAACGCCTTCAGGTATTTTCGAAAACCAAATGATGGACAATTGTATATTCCAGAGAAATATCTTTTTTATGAAACATTCCACCATCATCTCTTCTCTTCCACAATCAATAAATTAGTGAGCACAATACAGAAGTGAATCCACAATCAACATCAGTCACTAATATTTATTGGGAAGGGTGGTTATGACAAATTGGTTTTCCACAAGTAAATTTCCTCAGTAACATAATCTCCACTCAGCCGAAACCAAAATCTTGAGTCACACTAAAAGTGCAAAGATTGCAAGAAAGTTGAATGTCAATTCGAAACTGACCAGTATTCAAGACTAGGCTCTGATGATTTATCCTCCTCTGACAATATAAAATAAACAAAATCTTCATAGCCCATCTTCCCTTCAACTTTACTGGTGAACTTCCTTGGAACCTGATAGCAAATTAAAGCATAGAACTCCTTATGAAGTGATGAGCAAACAAAGCATTCTTAAGAATACAAGGAGTTATAAACTCAAAACAGGCAAGATAAAACTGCAAACAACAAACAGTACATGAAAGACCCGGACCTGAGAAAATATTCTATCAACAATCCTGTAAGTAAGGGCGTGATTGCCATATCGAATGAGGTTCTCTTTATCAATGAGAAAATCATGATCGGTGTCAAGCTCCCAAAACTTGCAATATATCACGTAAAAATGTTCATACGAGAAGTACCTGTAGCAAAAATAAAGTGCTCAAGAACTTAATAGAGAAGATATCAAGCTAGATTAAGTGTGAATCAAACTCAAGAAGAAATATGAATGTATTTAATATCTGCCGCAAAAATCCAATATTTTAAAGAAATCTACAAAAACATAGTTTATGTAGTTTTCTAGCACCCACTTTTCAAACTATTGTTTGATTTTTTTTAAAACCGACAAATTTCCATGTATTAATGGTGAACAGTTCGAAACTTGACGGATAATGAGCCCGTGCCTCTATCTTCCACAATTAAATGCCAGACTTTTATCTATGGAATGATCCAAACCCGTGAAGTGCACTCTCAACCCACACATTGCGAACTACACTCCTAACACTAGACCAAGACTTGGGTGGCAAAAAGAATTTTACAATTTTAGTGGCATATAATGCCTTTTTTCGTGTATCTGTTTTTGACACATCTTATGAAGTATGGTTTCCTACAATCAATGTCTCATAAACATGCTTGTAATTAAACTAAACCGAAATGAAATTTGAATAATTACATGGTGAAACTATATTGAATAAATGATACCAAATGATGTAAAAGAACTGAGTCTCTTAAACTTCTCACAAATAAATTTTGCAATTATTTCACGTCCATATTATAAGCAAGGATTACCTTAGGACCTTGTTAATGTCATCTTCTTCATCCGCATGTTGCATTGCAGCAATAAGGTCAGAACGTCTAAGCTCCTTGAGGGTAAGACGGCCATTACCCGATCGATTCACGTAATAAAATATTCTGTATACTACAGTTTCAGCTGGCAAATGCAACAAAATTAGCTGTCAAGAAAATAGTCTGCTGCCAGAAAGAAAAATGAAGGCAGACTTATCCTAAAATAAAAAAGACAGAAAAGTGAAGGCAAAAGAAGTTAGCGAAATTTAATTGGAAGATGATTCCTTTGATGGGAGCAAGTAATGAAAATCCCCAAGGACTTCAATAAAAACATTAACTGAGGTAGAATACTTATATAGAAAAGGAATTCCCATAAAGATCTTCCTAAAAGGTCTTTGACAAGAAACAGCTTTTCAAGTACAAGCAAGTCAAACATGTTGTAATTGCTACCCGTCTCAAAAGTTCATTTATGATGTAAGCATCGATGACATAAAAGATGGACAGAAACAATATAGAACACACAATGAAACAGTTAGGAAACAAAAGAATACAAATGGATCTGTCAAAAGCAGTTTATTTATCAGTGCTGGAGGCTGGTAATCAATACCCACCCCTTGCTCTCCAATACCATAGAAGACCAGGGAACAAATCTCAGTTGAGGCAAAAAAACACTAATTGAATCTTCCTACTTACCCAAGCTTGGTAGACAAAGTTACCAGGTTCTTATGCGGGTGAGAGGTAGTTCCTACCAGTGAAATAGTCTAGATGCATGTAAGATGGACCATACACTATATAAAATTTTATAAATAAAAAAATAAGGGAACCATGTCCTTCATCGCCTTCTTTACATCCAGTAAGCGTGAGTACACATACTCAATTCAAGTTCCACTGATCCAGTTCCCAATCCCAAAAGGCCAACCTCAAGAATTAATTATGCATCAGCCCATTTTTCTTCCCTTTTTTTTGGAGGGGGGGTTAGAAAAGATGCTTTGTGTTAAAACATAATAGTCCTCTCAAGAAATAAGTTGATCAGAATCTCTATTGAGAACTATGAGTGCAGTGAATCAATGCAGTATGTGAGACTGAGAAGGTACCATAACGCTCTTGAAATTCAGGTGTGCTCTGTAAGAACTCCAACCCTGGATGTGTTGCCAAAAGTTCCCGAAGAATGGGTTTGAAGTCATCCTGCAATCCAGTTGATAGAATTCATAGGAAAAAAGAGGACAATTTATTTTCCAAACAACTACACCTGAGTCCCAAATAAGTTGGGGACAGCTATATGAATCCCCATCATTTAATTTCAAAAGAAGAGGATGATTTACTAATCCACAAAAAAACCTTAGTGCGCCTTAAAAGATTTGTGCGCAAAGAATTATAATCAAACCAAAATCATTCTATCTTCGGAATTACGACACAGAAAATACAGTGCAAATGAATCAGAAGAAATTTTAAACATCAACAGAAACTAGAGAAAGTACCTGCACGAGGTATCTAAGGTCTGGCTGCTTCAAGATTGTGTACATTTGAGTTGCTATATCTTTTGTCAACATGTTGCCGTGTATCCAATAATCAACAAAGGCATCCCTGCAGCCATGTGAAGCAAATTGCATTTCAACTCACTCCTCAAGTGCTCAGAAATATTTCACATCAATTAACAAATGCCTCAGGCACATTGCACGTGACTCTGATACATTTGGTTTCATTTCATGGGTTTTTTTTCTGCCTCTTAAATGTTCATTTCAAATATAACACACTACGAAGGTGATTCAGGTGGGCATAGTTTGGGAAAAATAGAAATCATAACCAAAATGCAATTTTTTGAGATTTTTGTTTTGAATTCTAGGATTATGGACTGAATCTCGGATCTAAATTTTAAAATGATGGATTTTGGATTGCACTTCGAATTTGGGACTTCCGATTTGGGATGTGTATCCAGAAAGTAAATGAATCATCTTGATACTCAAAAAGACAAAAACATGTACCTGGTTATGATGCCAGTGCTGTCAACATCAATCTTCTTAAAAAGGACTGCGGAGAAGAACGATGGCAGCTTGCATATTTCCTTTGTAATTGGTTTAAACTCTAACAACCAATGAAAAATAAATTAGTGTTAAAAGTTACAACTCAAATGCACAACAAATAAACAAAGGGCTCTTTAATCAGATGTCTTCATTCCAACAGCATAACCCCAGCACTGACAAATTATAAACAATATTGAAAATTTCAGCATTAAACAATGTGCTCTAGTTCCAAAATTCCAATAAAATGCAGCAATTATTCCAATGTAGTGCTTCCACATAGCAGTCTTTCACCCAAAATAATATTCTTCCAGGGGACTAACTTTGAATGAGATGCCACTCAAAGGTTAAGGTTCCGATGAAATCAAAAAAGTTGATAAAAGAATAATCTATGTGAAGGACATGAAAAGGTTAAAGTGACAACAACAACATACCATGTGTATTCCCACAAGTGGGGTCGGGGGAGGGTAGAGTGTTCGCAGACCTTACCCCTACCTCGGAGAGATAGAGAGGTTTCTGAAAGACACTTGACTCAAGTAACTCATAACAAAGCAGTTGAAAAGGCGAATACAGCACTCAATAGGACATAGCAACTAAGTCATAGCAATAATATGGAAAGCATAACATAGCATCAAGAGCAAAATAATGTGATAACTGAAGCACGCGAAACATTAGGTAAAACAGAAAATGAGAGAAAGAAACTTCTTATTGGATTGGTTTTGTTAACAATATACAAGAGGGCTCCTGAATAGAGTGTTGGTCTACATGAATAAGGTTCCCAATTCTCAGGGATTTCAATTATGGCCGAATTGTTTTTAAAAAAAATACTCTTAATTTTTTTGATGGTGTTACTCAGAAAATTCTGTATTGTTCTCCTGACTAACACAACAATTGCTATCTAAAGTAAATGATATTCTTTGTGATTCTCTCGACTTTTGCCAGCCAAAGCAGTCACAGTTCAGTATAAACAGATAAGCTGGGACAATAACTGCCAGGACTAGAGAATGGACAGATTGGCTCAACTTGGGAAATTGGAGGAGCTAACTTTTAATTAGACTCATTGTACAGGAAGTAGAGAATAGGGGGAGTTTTTACTCTGAGGTCATGCCACAACATATTGTCTAACCTGACAGTAGCAAAACAGAAATGGGCTAAGAAGAGCAATGCACCTCTTACGGTGGCAAACTTCGGCACTGGACATTCCCATATTGGGGACTATCGGGTAGTATGCCAGCACACAACTCATAGTTGGCGAATTGGTGGGTTCAATTCCCATGGATGCACGCCAATGGGACCCTCCAATGCGTCTACTGGAATTGGTTTTGTATCAATGGTATCTCATTGCCATAAATAACAATTGATGTCAATAGTTCCCACATATTATGGATAACGTAGTCAACATCTATATGTTTCCTCAGGGCAGTCTTTAGAATACACTGCTTGGGCTGGATTGCAATGCAGTGAACATGCCACAGATTGACTGGGATAGATGTTACATATATGAGGGTAAGGAACAAAATTTTCTGAAGGACACTGAAGTCGTGCGGACTCGAAACATATATCTGTACCTGTTTGAAGTTTAGTGGGTAATGCCTAGAACATTGAAATATGCCCTCACAAGCTCAAAGGGAAGGATACTTATTTTTTCCATGCCACCCACAGGATACACGTTTTTACTTTTTTCAACTTAAGTTAATTTGTTTTTGGAGGGTAAAGTATTATAAATATATAAGTATAAAGAGGTACTTAATCGGTGGCTTGTTTATCTCATCATAATGCTATGCATGGTGCTTTATATAACCCTGTACCAGTCCAAAATCATGCCTGGTGCATTTTATTCTTTCTTCTATTTCATGATTGTTGATCTCAATGGATTGGCAACAGGAAGTATTTATTTTCTCCAAATGCAGGTGAAATTTCGGCTTAAGAATGTCAAAGGTGGGTGGTCCATTGAATGTGTCTACCACATCTTCTGGCACAAATGTCGCTGCAACTAATTTTTGTGGCGGTCCATTAGAAACTTCTGGAATAAAAATGTGCATCTTGTGGGTGGTATGGGAAAAAAAGGATTCACAGCTGCTCTGAAGAAAGAATTGAAGCACATAGTTCAAAACTCAGAGCACTATATACTATGATGAACTTCAGTTAAAAGGGAGACAGTTCATTTTTAGCAATTTTGTGTTTAACTAGCAATTAGTTGGTACTATTTAGTGAATAAAATCCCATCACAGATTAACCCACCCCTACCCCCACCCCATTTTTTCTGCAAAAGAAAACAGTTGAAGTGGATTTAATCTAAGAACAAGGAGTCTCAAATCGGAAGGTCGCTAACATATCCATAATCATCTCAAAAGCCTTCATAGAAATCAATTCGTAAAGTACAACTTACCATTCATTTGTAGCCCATCCGTGTGACCATAAAAGAACTGGTTTATCCTAAACAAGCAGCGTTCCTTCAATTCATTTGGAGGGGGGCGGCCATTTTGAAAGTAAAACTGCCATCGTAAGCATTTTCAAGAAACCATTACAACTACAATCTCAACAGTTTGCAAATAAAAGAATCACTCAGACTTAGGTATTCCGTACCTGTGGTATCAGTTCTTTTGCTGGATCATTAATTAATTTCAGAGGAGACCCCAATGAAGAGGGTCCAGCCCTGTGCTTTGAGATTCGAGGTGAACCAGATGAACTCCTTGGAGAAAGTGGAGGTGTACTTCCAGCAGGAAACATGGACGGCAAAGAATTAGTTGCCGCAACATTTGTCCCAGAAGATGTAGTAGACACATTCAACGGACCACCACCTTTGGCATTCTTAAGCAAAGATTTCACCTGCATGTGGACAAAACAAATATTTTCTGTAACCAATAGATAGAAATCAGCAATATAACAAAAAATGAGAAAAGGAGTAAAATGCACCAGACATGGTTTTGGTAAAAGCACTATGCATATCATTATGATGAGATAAACAAGTCACCGATAAAGTACCTCTCTATAGTTCTATATGGTGAACGCGCTCTATCAACGAGTCTTAAGTAAGCAATTTGATTTTTTAAGGACGTAATTATATCCAAAGGTCTACTTGTCTAACAAGTCAGGCAATAAAATTGTACATGTTTTTCTTGGTAAGCCTTCCATACTAGTAGGTAGATGATGAACATATAAAAATTCTATAGTTCACCCAAAAAACAAAAAAACCGGCATCTCAATCTCAAACTATTCAGGGTCAACAATAAGAAATTAGAAACCCTACACATGTTCCGTTATATATGAGCACAATTCATTCCAACACTCAATAATGTCTTTTAAGTTAGGTTAGAGGTTCTCCAGAACTAGAAATTTGCTAGTCACCTTTGTACCTACACAGGCATAACCTTCCCTCGTATGCTAAAACGACATTAGACAAACATAGGACCTAATATAAGTGTTCCGACAAAAAGAAGTTTAACCATAATTCGTATTGCTTTGCTTCCATTATGTTTTATTCTTAGCTAAATCTGCGTTTCTTGATTATAAATTACACATTTTCCAAGAGTTTTCAAAGGTGAAAAGCGAAAAAAGCTCTAAGGTCCATTGATGCTTTAAGCACAAATCGCAAATAAAGTGTGTGTGGGAGTTAATGAAGAAAGGCACAAATGGAGTAAAAAATACAAATATGTATGTGTAGTCCAAGACAAATAATTGTAATAAAAAATAACAAATATATGAACAAGAAATTGAAAAAAAGATTACGATAAAGTGAAATATGTATTGTTTAGTGTCGCCTCTTCATGATTACGCTCATTGGCAAGGAAAACTATGTCTTTTAGCCTTGAATCTTGATGATGACACTGAAGTGCCCATGATGCAAGGCGAAGCGTTCAACATGTTTTGTGCCTCATCAGTGTTAAGCGAGCCATTGACAAGAGTGGCTTTCCGAGACAATTTATCTACATGATTTAAAGTCTATCTCATTACAGTTTAACACCTTCAATCATCACATAGAACCTACAGTTGCTTATGCATTTGGAATTTACGCAGTTCATTAACCAAACAATCTGGAACGATTTATTTGGTTTTATCCTCTATGTGTCAATTGATGCATTTGGACATTTCATCATGATTAAACCATCTTGATTTTGTGGAAGTTTTTTGTTGTGAACAGTTGAAAAAATAGCACACTTCTTGTCCTTATAAGACTTCTAACTTTACCGACTACTTTTTCCTTTGGAATGTCAAGAGTTCATCCTTTTTTCCCATCCAATAAGCTTTAACTATTTCCATTGTTTCGGAACTTGGTTAATAAACTCAGTGGCTATTGTAGACTAATGACATACCAAATTTACTACATCAAAAATGAAAGTTCCAAATTTTCCTCACAACTTACCATGGACTATGAAGTTTCTTACTTCTAGAAGGTTTATGGTAAACAATTTCTAGGCTCTCAAGGGAAAACAAAAAGGTCATGGCACTTTATTTTGTTTGGGATGCAACGGGTGATGCCGGGCACAATGAAGGAGGTTTTGCAAAGTTGGACTCATATGAGAAGGAAGAAAGGCCCAAGGGAAAGGAGAGTGGCCCTGTTAGCCATCATGTGGGTTATTTGGAAAAAGAGAAATAAGGGGGCCTTTTTGAAGGAGTGGAGCAAGCTGAAAATTGCTAGGTAGTTTTTTGTCTCTAGTTTCCTTTTGGTGTTCATGTTTGTAGAGGATTGGACCTCTTTTATTGAGAACCATATTATGATGTAGGTTCTCACAATTATTAATAAAATTATTTACCTTACCACAAAAATGGTGGAAATATAACTATCAAGAGAATGTTGAAGAAAAGTAAAGCCCCACTAAAATTTTTTAGATCAGGGTAAATTTTTATATCAGGATAAAGCTCCACTATAAGTGGTATGCTTTGGTTGGATAGCCATCCATAATCTGCAGGAAAGGTGGTAATCACTTGCAGTGGTGTATGAGAAGTTCGCCAAGCCATAAACCATTTGTTCCTGCATTACTCTCCACTCTCCAGCTTGACAGTTTCTTAATCACTTCAGAGCCCAATTGGTGATTACAAGGACTGAAAGAAGCTATCACTAGCTGAAGTGGTCAAAGAATAAGGAAGCATCTCTGAACTTATCGGAACACTGCTCCTTTTCACATTTTGGAGACTTTAGATAAAGGAGTAAGGTTTTTTACCCAAAGATACGTTCTGTTCCCAACAGCTTCACCGACCAAACTGAAAATTCTTAATGGATGAAGATTCCATGATTTGATCACTTCCAATTATCTTGATAGTTGATACTAAGACAAACTGCCCAATCCCTTTTTTGGAGTAAAGATAATGCCAAATGAAGGAGTCCCATCTCTGAGAGCAATTCTCTGAGTTTATACGTGCATAGAATTCATAGATTGCTACCATAGTTTTCTGAGCATAGCTAGACAATTGTATTTGTAGGTAATGTTCTAAAAGAAGTGATGCTCTTTTGCGGTACCAATTGGTGAGCCAGGTCATTTAGACTTGTTATTAAAAGATGTTACCCACAGAATTCGGCATATAATTGAACTATGAAAGTGGAAACAACCCGAAAAATCCACCGAGTTCAGTCACCTTAATGCATATTCACAGCATAAGAGAACCCTCTTGTGTAAAACGATAAAAATGGCTTCAAGAAAACTAAAAGGATATGCCGAACGGCTGCCTAACTAATGATTGGTTGGTTCATACAGATTCTAATGTGAAGTTTACCATGTTGTGAAGACAGCCATGTTTCGATAAATGTTGTGGTGACTGGTGTCTGGACCAGTTTGCGCACCCCTCAACTATTCTACCGCATAAATGATACCTTCCACTATCACAACTACCAGGTAATCTATCCCCAAGGCAAATCACCTAGTGCCCTCAAATAGGATAATAATACATATATTGTTATGTGAGATTGCAATATCTCAATAATAAGTTTTAAGGGTATTTTTAGACATTTCATGTACTCTTATCTTAGTATTGCAAATACATCTATTCTTACCGTATTTTCTCCCACATAGAACATGTAGATTCCACCATAAGTTTTCAAGGTGTCACTAATGCAGAGTTTATACTGGAAGCCAAGCATTTTATTAGTAGTGCGGGATATTACACCAAGATCAGTTTTTTCTTTATACAGCACACCACCAAACCAGTGGTAACCTATAAACAGTAAGTACTCCCACACAGTACAGGTTGACACATTTCCAAATAAATATACCCACCTACAAGCAAAGCCAAATTGAAATTTTGACAGCTAACTCCTACTACATCAAAAAAAAAACTTTACGAAATTATAAATCAGTGAATTACCAAAGCGGTAGTATCAGGAAGCGAAAGCCATTGATCAAATAGCTTCTCGGCAACAAAAGGATTAGTTTTAATAGCCAAAGGAGACAACTCAGGTAACTGCAAAAGCTCAGCATCCAAACTCGCTACATCACCATTAAAATCCACATCCATCGCGAATCGCGATACCTCCTTTTTTTTCAAAAATCAAATCAAATCGAACCAAACCAAAACCGCAAGATCTTCAAATACCTAAACGAACCAAAATTGCTCTTCGCATCGCATGAAATCTTCCAATCCCGATAAAATTAGGGTTCCGTCACCAAACAACCAAAAAAACAAAAATTGTAACCGGATCTTTGCGAATCGGAAGTTCGCGAAACCCTCAGATGGATTGAAAATTGAATGAGATCGGAGGGGAGAGAATTTACAGGGGAGAAAAACGAAACCCTGGAAGCAAAGTATTGTGTTTTGTGTGAAGGGAAAAAAAAGGAGAAGAAGAGATGTAGAAGAAGAAGAGAAGAGTATAATAAACGTAAATAAATGATCCACAAAAAAGAAGCACACCCAAAGGTGACTCCAAAATACAATTGTATATTCATCACGTGACTACCACATGAACAAATGTTCTCAATTAACGAGCCCAGCTCAAATATGTTATCGAACTTTAAGGAAAGACTCATCTATAATTGATAATTTGAACCAAAAAATGCTATTGGTGTAACGGTTTCGGTAATAATTTTGATTTTTTTTATTAGGGTGTTGGTTATATTTATACTATTTTGTATATGAAGTATTTGGCTTAGAGTTTAGTATTATATTTTTATTTCTGATTGTCTCAAACTCTTGATTATTCTACTGTGTGATAGCAATTGCTTTTGAGCAAGATGCAATCTGTCATGTGCATGGTTCATTTAATTTGTTACATTATTTTTAAGTGATTTTCAATGTTTGTTGTGTCAAATCTTAATGGTTGAATCAATAACAATCAAGAACCGATAAATCAATATCATTTTTATAACGAATTAGCATGTCTACAAATTGATAACCAATAAGTGAAACCAATAAACTTTAAAACTGAACCTAACCAACCGATATGCAACCCTAATGTCATTTGTTAAAATTTGTGCTCATTACATATATCAATGGCGTGATCCAAAGTGTCCATTTGTATCACTATATATTAACAGAAGATATGACTGGTTTTCAAATAGCATTTTTTTTACGTGGTCAGTGAAAAGTGTCACGTCATCAATTTAAATTCAACAAATAAAAAAATTGGCTAAAATGATAAAAAAAAATAAAAAAATAACTAAAATGCTCACATAAATTTAATCAACCCGTATTTGTTTAACCCAAAATCCACACTTAATTCCTTACTAATTTAAGAGTCATCGAAGGACATCGAGGCATTTGACTATTATTAGCGAATTGAAGATTTTGCAATACTTGAGAAAAAAATCATCTTATTTAATTTTGCAATCATCGTCTCTTTAGTTGAATCACAAACTTTAATTTTGTTCTTATTGATTTATCATTCTTTTCAAGTGTTGTATCACAATCTTCAATATTTTTTATCACTTCACCTAAAGGTATTTTCTTTTTTCTAGTTGTAGGTTGGCTAATCATGTTATGATTTATTTGCGATCCATGGCCTTGCAATCACAATACAATGTGAAATTATAGGACACCCAAATCAAATTTTTTTCTTTCAAAGTTCTATAGATTTTGAGAAAGTATTTACCATAAGGATTAAAATCGAATAGAAATTATATTTATGAAAATTAGCATCTCATAATTATGAAAATATATTAGATAAATATAATTATTTATTAACCGTTTGATTTAAGTAGATGTAAATTTTTAAAGTTTTCATCTTTTGAAAAGAATATCATTGAAATAGAATGGTTTTTGAGTCCCTCATTTTAATATACATATTGATTTTCAATCGTTGACATCAAATCTCTTTAAAGTATTGTGAAAAATAAAATACAATTAAAAGATAAAGAAAAGAAGAAGAAGAAGAAATTATGCACCCTCACATATCTCTTATTCTATTCCAAAAGATTTAAGTCCACTAAAATAAAATATTTTTTGATCCATTAATAATTTATGACTTATTCCCTTTAGAAAATAACAATTCGCAAATATTAAACGGTCAACTAATTATGGAGTAATTTTTTTATTTTAAAACTCCATTAATAATAACATATTTTTTCTTTAATAAGTAACCCTCTATTTTGAATTATAAACCATTGAGTTCACATAAATCCCTTTCTTCTTTTTCCTATATTTATTTTGTAATTTAAAAAAATACTTCTAAAGGGAACCAAATACAAATATAGTTTTCTAACGAGTTCGGAGTTGAAAGGGTAAGAAAAATTGTCAAAAATTTCAAAAGGGCAACAAAATTGATTATTGAACCAAAACGACAACTTTCTAACTGTGAATTTGACACCGTTTAAATTAGGGCAGTCGCCGCAAGGCGCGGCCATGAGCCTTGTAAGGCTCAGCCGCCATGATGTCAGCGCCTTGCGGCAGAATTAAAAAAAAAATTACTTCATTTTACTATCTTTAACAAGAAATTAAAAAACATCCGCTATATTCTATGTTTAATACAAAATTTATATAAACATCCGCTAATAAAAGTAAATGCACAACTAATCCAGTAATTATTAATCCTCATATTACAATCTCTAAAAGGTAAGTTTCTTATAACCATAATTTTTTTTGTTTGTGATTTTTATATATATATTTTTAGTGAATATTTATTCCCCTTCTCCCATTAATTCAAGAACTATACAACTTCAAAAAAGTGCAAGCCATAAACTAGACCGACCCGGTTTATCCAATGGGTTAACCCATTTGTGGCCTTATCTGAACTTTACTATGTTATCCAAAAAAAAATCTATAACAAGATTTTTGAGATGTACAAAAAAATAAAATAAAAATACCAACATCTCTAATTCAACATCTATTTTATTTTTTTTCATAGTTCAATTCATGGCTCATGTTCAATTTTCTCACATTTACAAACAAGATTAACAGGTACTTTTTCTCTTCTTAATTCAATTCAAACATGATTTGTCTCGAAAGTTCATATAGCCACGAAAGTTCATATAGCCAACTCCAACTTGTCTGAGATTGAGACTTAGTTGTATTAAGGGGTCGGGAAGTCTTGTATAGCCAACTCTAAACTTGTTTGGAATCGAGGCGTGGCTTTTGTTATTGTGATTTAGTATTTGAGAGAGTTTCACAGATACGACTAGACCAAATGACTAGGATTATTCCAGCTGAAATATTTCCTCAATGTCCCTTTTTCTCCAATAATTTGAAGCCAAAATCTCAATCTTCAAAGCATAATTTTGTTGTAAGATGTAGTAGTAGTAGCAATGACCAAAGTAAAGTAAAGATTAGAAATCCTCAAAGGGTCAAAATTTCTAGTGAAAATAGACCTACACATGATATGAAAGTGCTAAATTGGTCATGTAAAGTAGGCAAATATGATGAAACTTTGTATCTACTTGAATGTAAGGTGAAGAGTGGTTATAAACCTGATGTGATTCTGTGTACAAAGCTCATTAAGGGGTTTTGCAACTCGAAAAATTCGGATAAAGGGGTGAAAGTTATGCAAATTTTGGAGCAATTTGGTGAACCAGATGTGTTTGCATATAATGCACTTATAAGTGGATTTTGCAAAATGAACAAGATTGAAGAAGCTAATAAGGTGTTGAATCGGATGAAAGCTCGTGGCTTTCCTCCGGATTCTGTTACGTATAATATCTTGATAGGTAGTCTTTGTGATAGAGGGAAACTAGGATCAGCATTGAAGTTGTTGGATCAGTTGAAAGAAGAAAACAATTGTAAGCCTACTGTTATTACTTACACAATCTTGATAGAGGCAACGATTCTTGAAGGCGGAATTCATGAAGCAATGAAGCTTCT
>JAJOOS010001955.1:0-26798 GCA_029582725.1 Solanum chiquidenum
GATAAACCAGTTTGGAGACTGCATAGCAGAGGGGTTTTTACAGTTAAATCATGCTATTGGGAGAGGAATACCAATCATTTCTTGATAACAGTTTGGCCGTGGAAATTAATCTGGAAAATTAAGGTTCCTTTAAAAGTTGCATGTTTCACTTGGTTGGTAATTAGAAGAGCTTGTCTCACCCATGAAGTGCTACAAAGAAGAGGTATACAGATCTGTTCAAAGTGCTACATGTGCGGACAGAAGACTGAAGTAAATGGTCATTTGTTTCTGCATTGCAAGATAGCTACAGATCTGTGGAACATGTTCGTTTGTATACTCGGGGTTAACTGGACAATGCCCAGAACCACTTTTGAGGTCCTAACACACTGGAAAGGAATCGGAAAGAGAGGATCAAAAGAAGACTGGTGGAAAAATATCCCTGCTTGCATATGGTGGACACTATGGAAGGAAAGGAATGGGAGATGCTTTGAAGGAAAGGTTAGCAGCCCAGAGGAGATCAAGATGAGATGTCTTAGTCTTTTGTATTTTTGGTGTAAGCAAAATTTAGTGGGGGAAGTAGATAGCCTTGTGGAGTTTAAAAGCCAATTGTAAAGTTAGTTTGTCTTTTTGGATCTGAGTATGATGGCACCCACTGGGGGTTTGTAAATCCCACCTCATCGATTTTGATGAGTTCTTTTGTGTGAATACAAAGTTACCTATTTCAAAAAAAAAGAACCAAGGAATTACCAGCCCCATCCTTCAAATTAGAGTACCTACAGTAGTTCTTGTTTGTCAAAGTGGATTTTGATAGGAACTTATAATTAACTATAATTTAGTAATGTGTGACCATCTCATCTAAAAGCACACTTTTATTTACTTATATTTTTTCTCCACACGCTCCTCCATGTGCGAGCTTGATTCTTTTTCATGGGCCAAGCATGTGAAAATGCCTGGTTTTTCTTTGTTTATCCCAAACAAAAGGGAGAAAGGTGTTTAGTGAAAACAACGAATTTCATAAAGAAAAGACACCTACAAATTCCTATCACCTTAAGCGACAGAAAGAAGCAACACTTAATGAAAGCATGGAGGACATCCATAGATAAGCTCAGAGAAACCAAATGTTAGTTTTTCAGAGTAAAAGATCATGAAAATGCAAACCTTTTCAAGAAAGACGAGAAATGGGTACTGAAAAGCTTTTAAGTCAGAGTTGATTGAGGAAGGGTGAATGTGAACTTCTCGTTTTCCATCATACCACGCAGGGTTACTCTTTGCTGAAACATTTGCACTCTGTTTTAGGTTCCCAAGAGCAGTTGTAGCAATGCCTTCTTCTCTCGCAGATACATTGGGATACAGACCTGCACACAATATGGCCTAGACACATTTATAGAGGATTAGTATCCAAACAAGTCAAAGAGGTAAGTAAACCGAAATTATAACTAGAGTGAAATAATCTCCCTCACTCTATCTCTTGACCCCTCCAAAATCCTATATATCATATTTGCTATGTGAACACATGCATTTAGCTTGCATATGCCCCTTAGGGATCGCTTGGTAGGATGTATAAGAAAAGTGTTCAACAAGGTGTGTTAGTAATGCTGGGATAAATAATGCAGGGATTAGTTATGCTGTCGTTATTTCTTATTTTTGGTTTGATGTATTAAAAATAACACGCATTGCATAATTTCTAAAAGAAATGTTTATTTACAAAAATATCATCCACATTCTTTAGCTATGTACACTTTCAGGGACAATTGTGTCTTTAGCCATGCTAATACATGCATAAATAACCTTGATTTGCTAATTGGTTACACATAGCATAATACCATATAGGGTGTATCACCAATACTTGCACTAGCAATACACAGGTTGAAAAAGTGTACAAAACATGGGATTTGTAATACCAAAACTAATACATGCACTATTTTCTCTAATACCTTCTACCAAACAACCCCTTAGGGTAATAATTAATGCCATTATAGGCTTTACAGAAGACCTGCCTTAGTGACAGCTAGGATATTAAGAAGCAAAAAATCTTTCTGGAAAGAAGTGTTAATGCCTTCTTCTCAAACAGAGATCTGCGAAAATCAGTAGATACTGGGCTTGGAACATCTCACCAGGTGCGTGCTAAAACGGTGATCTTGAAACTGTAAATTCTGAGTAGGATATTTCTCTTCTGCTAAGTGGTAGTGATCATGTAAACAGAATCCAGAGGGTGTAAGAACTAAGAAGTTCCATTATAACTCTATGAATGTAGAGTTACCTTAGCATTATTCCAGAACAGAAGTGATTCATTCACACAAATTTACATGGAATTCGATATACTGGGCAATAATCCTTGGTGTCATTGATTGCACTTTATCTAAACTAAATCGATAGTCTATTGGAGCAAATTGTGCTATTATCTCATTGTTTTTATGAATGGCGACACATGAGATAATTTTTAATTATTATTTTTTGGATAGATGTGACACATGTGGTTAATCTTAGAATTAGCCATCAATACAGCAAATCAACAAACAAATTGGTATGGTGGAACAAATTCTTCTGGAACGACGACGTTAACAAAATACTTGCTTTATTCTCTACTAAAATTTATTACAGGTCTGAGTTCAATATATCAAGAGAATTATGACCCAATATATATATATGAAAGTTCTCACACCTTTTTGTTCCATGCTATGTACCAAAATCAATAACATGGTATTCTTACCAAATCCCTTTTCCCGTCCCAAGTCAAGGGAGATCCACACATCTTAATTAATGATCTCTTTGTATCTCTATTCTGTAACATAGAAATAAGAGACAACCCCCATATCTTTACGTTTTAACTGAAGCCCAATTGTAGATTCAAGGGTAAATAACAGACATCCTTCTGGCATGAAGGAAACCAACATATGAGACCTACACCGAGCCCTATCCTATCAAGTTTGAGACTCTGAAGTGAAAATGAACAGCTAAGCTTTAACGTACCTTAAGAACTGAGGAATGATTTGAATTTATATTAAAAGGTTGTGAAATATCAGAAAGCCAACTGCCAAGCTTCTCTTTCTTTTTCCAATCAACCTGCATTCAAAAATTATTTCAAAGTTAAAACACTATAATATTGGGAAATATGATTTCCAGCAGGAAGAGAGGAGAGAAAACTAAATCATCTAAATACTTGGTAAATTTTACAGGTTTAACCATTTGATAACATGTATAAATCCATTGAAGCTGAAGGCATAAATTGGAGTCCACAAGTTCAACCAGAGTTGGCACGTAAGTGATAACCAGTCAAACCACCCTCAAATCAGGAAGACTGAAATCAAACAACTCTCTGCTGTGACGACTGACAAGTGACAACACAGGTCATACTTTGCAGACTAAACACCAGAAGATATCCCTACCACTCAAAGGCCCACCTCGCTCCCATAGAAGTTGCAATCATGAAACCAAAATGCAAATTGTTATGAAGATAACGATGAGTTGGCTTGGAATGTGCATATAACTGCAGTTCCTAAGATCCTTAACATCCTAACCTTTTTTGAAGTAAACATGGTCTAACATTGTCCATGAGATACCTCCAGCCGTGTTTTTATTGTTCTCTTCATTTTAAATGTCCAGAAAAAGCAGGTATCATAGTTCAATTTTATATATTAAATTCACTAAGTTAATACCATCCAATTTAAAGGATGAGACTGCAAATCATAAGTCATAAATTAATAATGCAAACTTGATAAATATGCATCTTAGAAATAAAAGTACCTCAGACTTTTTTGGGAGGTTGATGAGTCCAATATCAGCTAGCAACGTTCCAAATTGTATTCTCATGTCTCTGGCACAATAAGACATGTATTAGCAGTTGGGGAAACAATCTGAGGTCTACAAAGGGAGGTAACTGGGAAAAGGAAGCATAATTCTCGCAGCTCAGTGCCTCACTCAGGAAAAGCTAAACGTTGTAAACCTGTATAAATCCAATTTTCAGAGTTTGTTGCATATCGTCTTTAATGGACCTTTTTGAAGGATCATTATAAGTTTAAAATGCAGATTGGTGCCACTGATTATTATGATAAATGGTAATGGTGAAAAACTGAAACTAGGTGTGGGAGGTTACATAAAATTAAATGCAGGTAGGTACTGTATGCTGAATCCATTCTTTAATTTGCAATTTGTTTTTTACCGGTACTCGCTTCATAAATTAAAGAATGGATTCAGGATCAGGTAATGGGCTTACTTTCAAGTACAAAAGATATGGATAATGACAACCATAGTTCCATTAGTTGAATCCATATTCTACAGCCCCAAGGCATAAAACACCACCATCAGTTTTGATTGAATTACAAGAAAACTGAGCTACTTAATGCTTCTTTCGAAATTAGTCAGGCATTCCAGAGTAGGAAATAGTACCCCAAGGCCCAAGGGCTACAGGATATTCTTTCCTGTTAGAGAAGCCTTAACGTTGATAATATAACTGTTAAAACTCACTGCATGATGAGGGATGTATTTAGTATGACATAAAAATCATACCTTATCATGTACATGACAGAACTGCTCAAGAAATATGAGCTGCAAAACTGCTTTGCTGCTTTGACTCCATTCTGCCAGAAAGAAAATGAACTGCATCAGTAGCATAGCTTAAAGAATGACAATGCATACATTAAATGTTCGGAAATAACCTTTTTTTTATGAGTAAAAAGTGTTGAAATACATTTAAGTATTTTATCAATAGACTGAGTCCTGTTTGGATTGGCTTATTTTAAGTGTTTTTAAACCAAAATAGTTTTTAAGCACTTTTTTAGTATGTGGGTAAATTAAAAAAAGTGCTTATAAGCTAAAATGACAAAAATAAGCCAAAAGTTAGGATCTCTAACTTAAAAGTCAATCCAAACAATGAACGACAAGAGAGAAAACACAATATTATCTGATCCACTAGGGCTCTACTAATTCTTATTTGACTAACAATGAACAATGTTGTCACAATTCCACATGGGAAATATGCTCTTTCTACAAAACACAATATTGTTTGGTCTGTTACTGAAAAAGCAGAAGCAATATTCTTTGGGAAATCTCTGTGGAGTGGGTAAACATCGAGTAGCCATAGATAGAGAGCATCTGTTTAGCCAAATTATTCAAGATTAAAGTTAGGTCATAGTTCACCTTAACCAGCAGTGATCTGTTTCTTATATATGACTGATGGAAATCAGCTTACTAATAATTAACAATCTCATGCGACAAAAAGAACTACTCCTTTGATCATACAGTAGTACCCTTGGTCTGACTCAACACAAATATTGAGCAAAGTTAATAATTGTGAGTTATTTACTAGTTGGTTATACGTTGACTTTGCAGTTTTTGCGAATAAAAAAAGGAAGAAAGTTGCACTAAGAGAAGTAAGTGCGGATCCCCCACAACTTGTGTCATATTAAAGGTCGGTCAAGGAGTGGACACAGGTTTTGAAATTGACAAAACATAGAAGTACAACAAATCTATCAGGGATGGAGGTAGTAATACTTACTATAAATGCTAAGAACCAAGCACTAATCAAAGTATCATGATTAATCATACATTTTCCATGGCAAAAGCCAATTCGCACCTAAGCTTTCAATTAATTCTTCCTTTTTTGATAATCGAGAATACCTGAGGACATTGGCGCCAAGTTTGAAACTCGGTAGGTAACACACCCCTCTATGCTTCTCAACATAAATACCAGCTCTCTTTTCTGGCAGGGTTCGAGAACCCACACATCAAAAGCTACACTCTCTACCAATAGTCTAAAGCCTGGGAGGAAAGCTTTCAATTTTATTTTATTTTGAGAAAGAAAAGCTTTCAATTTTTGATTCAGGCTTAGAACCCTGTCACAAACAAAAGCTGGTATTCAAGTGGGAAGCATAGAGGAATCAGCCTAATATCAACCCAGATTTGTACCTGTGTCACTACCCTTGGGAATTCTCAGTTGGGCTGTTAAAATGTGATACACAGTCAGTTATTTCATAAGCGGTTGCAACTTAGTAAATCACTAACCTCCCGCAAAATTTTCTCCCACTTTTTATACGCTACCATCATTAGGAGATGGTCAGACTGCCAGTTACCACTGTCAGAGTCAGTTTCACAGCCAAGCTTATCACTCAAAAGGGCCAGCTTTGCTCTTTCAACATTTTGCCTCTGCATATGCATAGCATAATTAAATTCCATATCGACATCACCGAAGCTTTTAAGAGATGAAGATACAGACCTCATCTTTTGGATAAACAAATGGAGACTTGTAACTCAGGAAAGCTGAAATAGATAGAATTGGTGACAAACAGCCAAATACTCCACCATATAACAGCATCTACAGTTCCACATTTGAAAAATATAAGATAATAGTGGTCAACAAAGCCCAGAGAACCAGGACAATTGATGCACCCATGAAATTTTAATTCATATTGAAAATTGCCACTCGTAGAGAATCATATGTTTTGGTAAATTTTCTACGTTCTAGTATACAAGAGATCTCTTAGATTATTATTTTTTTAGAAATCCTAAATAAAGTAAATACCTTTGCAAAAAAAAAAAAAAAAGTTCATGAATTAGGGTTGTAATAGTGAGAAATATATAAGATGTTAAAGAAAGGGATAATCACATGACTACCTTCCCCACCAACACATCAACGGGAAGTCTCGCCAAATGATACCCGAGAGGAGTTAACTCTTCATCCCCTTCAACGGCACCAACCTGAACATAAATTGAACTATGAGATTATCACCATAAAGCACAGGACTGTGCAGTTCACCTGGCATTTCATGCGAAAAAACAATATTGTGATCAAGCACATCTTAACATGGAAACACGGGAATGTATTTTTTATATGCATTAAGAAGATAGAATATGGACAAAAGAATATTAAGGAAATGAATGAATGCAAGTGCACTGCATGTAACAAACCAAGCTATGCAAGATAGCATACCATCTTGCATGAACATTATCAATGATACCGTAGAAAATGGAACCATCCAAAGACATGACAAATATGCACCTCAATATTAATGAAGCATAGTAGAAACTTATATAAAAGTACATGTTGACATATAAGAAACAAAAGCAGATGTCTCAAATTACACAAGACTTTGTAGAGTGAATGGGTCCCGATACCTTACACACCCATCCCATTTTATATGACAACATGTGATTAGATAAAGCATAAACACACTAATATTAGCACTTTATTGTATAAATGAGTATCTTCCGAGTGAAGGATTTAAATTTAGTCTTAGCTCTTCTCTTAAAAGTATTATATTTCATCGACATTTTTGATAATTTTTTCTTCCTAGGAAGTAATTCAACTTCCATATCCTGCTGTTGACTTGTGATGTCGTTATTATAGCACATGCAGATGTTGATGCTAAGAAACCAAAAGACAGATTCATCTCCATGGAGTATACCTCATACAATAAAGAAATTGCAGACATAATAGCCTCATCCTTTGGAGGTTCAAGAGCCTTGAAAGACAGTTTGGAAGACAAAAATGAGTTAGAAAATCCATAGAACAAAATACATAAAATTGCATCAGAATAATTTTATTAAAAAAATAAATCACCATGGACAAAAATAGCTTTATGCTTCCAAGTGATAGCAATTTGATTTGTAAGCACAATTCTACTAATGGCATTCGCAGCATCTCCGGGATCTAGCAAGGTCAAACTAAACATCAGTGCGATGTAAGAGAGGATTATCTGAAACAAAGAACAGAAGTACCAAATAGAATAACGAGGAAAACCAACTAATACACCGTACCTGGTAAGGCCGCATGAGTTTCTCATATCGGTAAGAAGTGTAGAGACAAAAGCAGATTCCTGGCTTTACACGACCAGCTCTGCCTCGACGTTGCCTTGCATTTGCTTGAGATATCCAATCTTCAACCATGCTTGACAATTTCTAAAATCAAGAAGTTTACACAATAGAAAAACATGATTACCGGTGCACCAGACTCTGGAGACAAAGAGCAAAGGGAATTGATATTTACGGAACACATAAAAGCAGAGGTCCCAACAAGTAAAGCATGTCTTTTAGAAGTTCAGCAATAAAATCCCATGGTTGGATCCAGAAAAGTCTAACAGGCTGGTTATACATTGCACTTTATTCAAAACTGAACACCCAATTTAGAAAACCAGATGATATACAAGACCCATTATGCCTTAACCTCATCCTCAAGCAAAAATACATTTTTCCCTCTGTAACTTCCATGTTATCAAAAAAACCACTTCATCGGCTAACCAGTTTCCAAAGAAATACATCTTTTTGAACTTTTATTTTACCTAACAGAGATGACAACACATGTGTGTGCTGAAACTTCTCTTCTGATGATGCTTCTGGACCTAGTCATAGCCAACTATAGACAAATATTTTTCTATCCAAATCGCAATGCTGAACATATCACACAGACAAATTCTAACTCACATACAAAAATCCAAATATGATGAGTGCAAACTTAAGGTTGAAAAAGCCTCCATGATTACATGCACACATTTTTTACAGCAGTACTGCAAGGCAGCAGCTATTATCTAGATGGAGTTGCCGTAACAGTTGTATTGCGAGTCAGAGCTTGAAAAGTCAATCCTCTGAGATAATCAGCCTTGTCATTTGCTATGAAAGAGAGCAGAAGACTTACCTTCTTCGGATTATAGCGATTTTCTTTGTGTTTTCCACAGTCAACCACATAAACCACATCATCTATGGTTATGCTAGTCTCTGCAATATTTGTAGCTATTATAACCTGGAAGTGGTAAATTACCAAGCAAAAATACAGAACAATAAGTAAATGAATCACTTAAAAGTAGGCAAAAATATGGTGATGACTAAGAAGAAGGTTTTGCACAGACTCCACGTACAACTCTCAATTTGAAGTTGAATACGGCTGAACATGGAGTAAATGATGAGCATGCATATCTAGACAGATACAATAAATTTATGCATTATCTACAATAAGATAAAATAAACAGCGCTTGTTCCATGTTGGACCTTTCCATTCGTCAATATCATACAGGACATAGTTGTAAATGTGTTCTTGCGAATGACTCTTGAGAAGAAAATCGCCAATGCAGCTTTCAGATTCAAAGAAACGTAAGACCCTTCAAGATTTCCTAACATAGTTCTTCATCCTAAGCGGCATCAAGAAACGTAGTCTTTTCTCGGCTCCCTATGAAGATACTACTAGCAACAATAAAAGGATGTCATACACTCATACTGCCACTACTTAACAATGAGCGATGTGAAGCAGAGTAATGTGGCACTTCAGGAGCTGGTCACACAAGCAGATGACAAATGTGTCAATCATATCATTTGAAATTATACATGAATTATGTCAGTAGATAAGGGTTTCGATGCAAATTAAATGGAAGTCGCCAACGAAAGCTGAAAAGTAGTAGTTGCGGGATGAGGCAACAAGGAGTGGAGCAGCAAGTGTTTTGTTGATGACATAGCAGTAAGAACATGGGAGAGCTAGGATGAAGACAGCTTGTTGCTTCATCATACAAGTGTAATTAAAGAATGTGAATCTTGGGTATTAACAATTAGTACAAGATCCAGGGTTTTCCCAGATTGCAAGAGCAATTAGAGCATTAACTTGCATTGGACAATGAGAGGATATGCAGAGAAGGAAGTCTCTTTCTCAGCTAAAAGAGTCTATAATACTTCAGAACACTTCTACTTGGTATGTGCAATAGCAAAAGGAGATCCAATTGCTAGTTCTGGTGAAAGGCAATTTGCAAGCTCAAGCATCTGTTCCATTCAAGCAATTTATAGGGGCAAATCATTCTGAAAAATCATCAAAATGAATTCCTCCACAGAAACAACAGCTTACCATCTTCCAATATTACTCTTTTTTGGAGGAAGTAAGTACAATTCATTGCTGGCATCAAGAATATGCAAGAAGTTACAAAAGTGAGGAGTTGTCAAATCTGATACAAAAGGAAATTAAGATGCTAAAGAGCTGACAAAACTCAAGAAGTGTTCAATGCTAGTGACAGGAGTTAGTTTACACCAGCTATATAATGATAATAAGCATTTAGCCTTCAGGGAGTAATTACTTGATTTAATTGTGTTCAGACAATGACGCAGATTAACAACACAAGACACTGCACAACCAAGAACCAACACATGAAAGAGAACAGAAAAGCGCAGAGGGGAAAAGAACCCAAATTGAAGAAGATAGCATGCATACAATGTAATCAGATAGCATAAATGTCTCAATGAAAAAACATGTGATTGAATACAAAACATTACCTTACGGATATTTTCTGGAGGTCTAATAAACACTTTTTTCTGATCCTCAGATGCTACAGAAGAATGCAAAGGAAGAATCCATTCAGAAGACTGTCCACTAAACTGGAAGGACACAGACAGTCTATCGAGTAAGGTGTTTATTTCTGCAACCCCCTTCAGCAGAACACAATTCACAAGTCAATCTTCTTTTCTTCTGCAGACATAAAACTTCGAAAGAGAAAATCAAAACGTAAATAAGTGTTAAATCGATGAACTTACCGGTAAAAAAACTAGTATAGCACCCTCAGGGTATGTTTCATCAATGTAGCATACCAGGTCTTCGAGAAGATCATAATCAATAATGTCTTCATTCAATTTCCTCTGAGATAGTGAGAGATGGTTCATCACAGTATTCTTACAGTAAAGTTTTTAGGATCTTAATTAGCATCACTGAAGAGGTACTTTTAAGAAACAATTACCAGATTTTTTTGAGTTTGTCCACTGTAGTTTTGATAATTACTGGGATCATAATAGGGATTTATGTACTCTTCAGACAGCAATGATTCATCACCCCATGCAGAGAGGACAAGGTTCTTTTTCCCCCTATGATTGCCAATAGGAGCATTCTGCACTCATTCAATTGGAAAGATATAAGAAGCTCTTGAGCTACATAAACAAAAAGTTAGCAGACTGAACTTCAAGTCAATAAGGAAGATCTACTTCAACTGTAAGCCAATACCAGAGCAACACTCATGATGGTTTGTCAGGATCTATTCCTTACTAATAATTGATTTTGATCAGAAATTAGTTCAGCTAAAAGTAAAGATTGGTATAAGAGAAGACTTTAGAGCAGTTCCAAAGCAGAAGCTAGAAATTGCCAATGAGAGCATATGTAGCAAAGAAAGACAATTTCAAATTTCAGTCCATCTAAAATGTCAATTAAAGCAAGTAAACTGAAATACCTTTTCCCTAGTAGATGTTCCATAGCTTAAAGAAGCCGGAGAATCAGATGCAAGGCGGTAATTGATACTCTCATAAATATCCTCGAGAAAATAAGTTGAAACAGGATGTGTTCGTCCTTGAGCGGTAATTACAGGGCAGTGACCAAAGTAATGAGAAAACAAATGTGAATCTACTGTCGCAGACCTGATGTGTAAAACAAAACAAAAAATTCATCCATGAGCAGTCATAACTATAAAAAGGACACAGAACAAGATAATGGTTGCAAGATATTGACAAACGAAACCAAACCATACATGAGTATAACTTTCAGTTTTGCCGTACCAAGGGCAGATTGCTTCTGGATGAGACTCTTCAAGACAATGAGCAGAAAATCACCCTGGTTTTAAAAGAGGTTAGTGTTTCTTACAACTCGTTTCCAAATATATCCATTAATATACAACAAAGTAGAGGAAGAACCAGAGATTAATGGTATATAAGTAGACTACAGCAAAAAGTGCTATTTCCCTCTTCAGTTTGATAGTCCTAGTCATCTAGTGAGTAGTGAGTAGTGAGCAGATAAAAAGAGGGTCTCATGAAAATGAAAATGAACCATAGCTGATTTCTTCAAGAAGATGAGAACAATGGCACCCAACTATCATAGACACAAAACATTGGGATTTCAGAATTAAATGAATGTGACAAAAGACCAGAAAGAAAGTCATCCTTTCTGTTACTAGAGTAAAGGGCAAATAATGGGGTGTCCAGCAAGAGCATTCAGCATTTGCCATAGCTGCAACAATTTGCAGAATGAGAAGTGTGACATCAAAGTCAGATTTTCAGAAGCAACAATGATTATAAGCATCCCGCTGATGTCTCAGAGTCAAACTGTCGTGGAGTCTAATAATTACTGGAGGCTCAGTCAGGAAGCAGCTTCTTTGTGTGCCTAAATTTGGCAGCAATAGCACCAGTAGTACACCAACCAAATGACGAAAAAATGGAAGGGCTTCTGAAAGAATGTGCAGCAGCAAGAAAACAGTCCTTTTTTAAATCCTCCTAATGCCCAATGAAGTATAAAAGTCATTTGATTACTTCTTTCCAGAATTCATAGTCATGTGCAGTTCTTCCAAATTTGTCAAAATAATAATTCTCATACCTTTTTAATAAGGTAAGTAATGATATCAATGTTGGGGAAATCGTAAATAAAGAAGTAATGAGAGCTAGATCAAAGCATGGTTCTCAAAGAAGTCACTCAGTCCTCTATACATACAAGAACCATATCTATGGTTCTTCGTAAAATCATATTACCGTAAACTCTTATAGTCAGTATGGCTCAGGTTTTCTGTACTTGTCAATTTGGATTCACGGGTGCCAAGAAAGGTAAGCAATTTACTTGGTTTGCAGCAAGAAAGAATAATAACATGTCAGCTCGCGTTTGATGTGCAAAAAATGGGTGACGACATGAACATATCCTCTTGCATTGTCAGGTGGCCAAGTCGCCGGTGGTGAGAGATCTTAAGATCGAGATGCTATGGACAACGACCGAGCCCAAAGAAGTAGGCACTAATTAATTGGGCCTTTAGAGATGACAAAGGGCATGATATGCTGCCCCACAAGCACTCATGTGGGTCTTATTAAAAGAAAGAAATATGAGAGCATTTAAAAAGAGAATAGCCTCTCATTTGTTGTCTCTTTTATTCCTCTCTCAATGCACCCACAAGGTTTCAATTTGTAGAAAAATAGGGTAGTTTTTCCGGAGATCATATTCTACTATAAATTCTCCGCCTTTTGGTATATTGTCTGTATACGAGATATTTCCCCATCATAACAAATTATATACATTATCATAAAACAAAAAGGAGCATGATTTAGTATGGACGTAACCAATTATCATGATGGATACTAATTGAGAGTGTCACACATTTCACTGATTTATCTTCTTCATTTTCCTCAAGCTTTTAACATGTTTAACCAACCAGATAGCAATGGTCTATATCTAGACGGCCACCATTAGTAGGTACCTAATTTCATAAGAATCAGCATAAGAGAATCTAAACAACATGCTTTCATATTCACATGGTCAATTTTTGATAGCCTGATCTATTTTATAAGCAAGTAGTGGAAATTAAATAAACTTGCTCGCCATAATTCATAAACACATGTCATGCAGTGCACAAAAAACTCACCAGAAGTGACCTCTCATGCACTTCATCAACAATGATATGACTAACACCAGCCAAACTTTTATTTCCCTGCAAAATAACACATTTAATTGCACCAAAAGATATTGGCCAATATTTCGACATTCCTTTATAAAAAAAATATTAAAAAAAGGTAAAGTGGGCAAAGATTATGTCAAATAAATTCAATATAGTCGGTAAGCATGCAATATAATTAGTAGGAGACTTACTGAAAACATTCTCAAAAGAATACCAGTTGTACAAAAGAGGAGCTTTGTTCTCTCATTCCTGAAAGAGGGTAAAAAGATTAATAGATGATGTTTTGATGTAATAATCACAACTTCACAAGACAATCACAGAATCATTATCATATTTCAGTATTAATGATGATTATAGTTTTTAAAGCACGAACATACAATGATACTTATTCTGGGTAGAACCACTGATGAGAGATCCCTATGTCCTTACATGATGACAACGAGGCCCATAAAAAGCTAAGTGAAAACAGGTTTGCAATGCTTAAGGAAATCTAAGGGAACATGACTCAGCATGAATGATTAGATCGCTGACTAAACAAAAGCAGATCACAGTGGGAGTTGTAATAGTAGCAGAGCTCTGATGCACAAAATTGGCTATCCATGTGAACCCAAGTATCATAAAACTCAACACCTAAATCCTTCGAAATCTCAGATCCAATGAGCAATATCTTATTTGTAATCCTACTCCACCCATGAGTCATGTATGGTAGACCTCATAAAAACATGTTTAAAGTGATCGAATGAAATGAATAAACCAAGTGAAATGACAGCGCAGAATCCATACATCCAGCCACATAGAGATAACTGACTGGTTTTATTAAGCACTGGTAGCTTCCCCGACACTAAAATGGTAATATAAACCAATTTCCAGACAAGCAAATTTTGCGTCAACATGACATCCAATTTCATGATTTTGTATCCTTTTTTTTTGGGACAAGTGATTATGTATCCATTTAAAAATGAAGACTTTGGGAAGCCGGAAGCAATACCTTGCACTATCGAGGCGAACTTGGTAACCAACCAAGGACTCACTTGAACCTGGTGAAGATTCACAACGCTCATCAGCAACTCTTTCAGCCACAGAAGTAGCCTAACAAAGAGAAAATGACAATCAGCAAATCTTGTTGTCAGTGAGAGAAAACCTAAAATGTGGGT
Source organism: Solanum chiquidenum (assembly GCA_029582725.1). NCBI lineage: Eukaryota > Viridiplantae > Streptophyta > Magnoliopsida > Solanales > Solanaceae > Solanum > Solanum chiquidenum. The sequence goes on from JAJOOS010001955.1 coordinate 14,510, forward strand.
GTAAAGAGCAAGGCAAAAGTATTGCCTAATGACATCTCAACAAAAGTGAAGAGGAAGAGCCTCCAATCTCAGCTAAGCTATTGCAGAAAACCTATATTAGCAAGAAAAAGAAAAAGAAAAAACTATCTGATTGAATTTCTGAATTCCATGCATGTGTTCTTCAAATATGATCGGTTACTTCATATAATATGGTAGGTGATCTGATATACAAGAGTTCAAATAAGCCTTGTCCTTGATGTGATACACTTATTCTAAATTGCAATGCTTCACCGTACTCCAACTAATAATTTTGATCTTCACTGAAATCCAACTAATAACTTTGAGTTTGACCTACAATTCAACTAACAACAACATTAATCCTTAATTCTTCATCCACACTAAAACAAGGTTACAGAAAGGTAGGATAACCTAGAAGCAAGAACCTGCAAGATGCTCTGGAGTTATCTTACAAGGCAGCATAATTCAAGGAAATATTGGTGCGCTTATGTGTATCTTAAAATGGCTGGATGCCAAACCTTCAAAAATATTAGATGGTTCTGCACCCAATAAACATGTCAAACGGAGAAACAATAATAGTGGAACAAATCCCAATATTCATATACTTAACCGAGATGGACAAGGCCTCATATAGTATAAATTTTATCATAGTCCACAGGCAACAATCCGGAATAATGGCACCAAGGAACTTGTTCTACTATTATTGAGCTTAACAGGTGACATCAAGCTACAACGGAGGAACACTAATGCATCAAATATATTTCGAAGTCCGAATACGGCTGCATGCAAAATCTCCAAAAGTATTGGAGGGTTCTGCACACAATAGAAGTGTCAAACGGAGTAACAATAACAATGGTACAAGGCCTCATCAAGAATATATTTTATCATAGCCAACAGGCAACAACCGAGATAATAGCACAACCAGCTAAAAGCTGCAAAAATATTGGCAGCTCCGCGGAAGTCATAAAAGTTAAGAATTTCAGCAGAACAGATGCATGGAAAAAATTACATTTTATTTTGAATCAAACAAGCAGACGATTAAAGAACTGAATTCCAGAACCAATGTTTCAGTTAGTGCAGGCAAATGAATGGTAGCACTGACCGCGATTCTCCTTGGTTGTGTGCATATAATGTTACAGTGTCCCCCACGTCCTGATTCAATCATGTCATCCAGTATAAATTGAGGGACCTACAGAAATTAAAATGTAAGGTGTCAATGATTCTAGATACAAATGTGAATTTATAAGTTACCCTCCATTGCACATAAAAACCATCTTGGTGACTTCTTAAATCAATTAGCTTTATTTGGAAATTTTTCTGACATATTCTCTAGCAACTGTTTAGGTGAGTAGGATCTTCTCTACAGCTCACTAACTGAAAATAAGAAGCACTGATTTGCTATTCCCCTTTGAAAAAAGACTGATTTGACAAAACACGTCAAGCTAGGATCATTGCAATAAAACAAGGGAAAGAAAGTTCTCCAAAGAATGGGAAAACAGGACCAAAGCACATAACTAGTAGCACCTAAACAGAATTGAAAGCTGCGCCTCAACACAGTATTGAAGTAATTTTGGTACAGAAAAAAGGCAAAATTTAAGAATTCAACACCTGGGTTGTTTTCCCGCAACCTGTTTCCCCACAAATGACCAAAACATCATTCTCCTCTAGTGAATGCAGGATCTCGCCTTTTAAGTCAGCAATAGGAAGGGAAGCCCGTGATTTTAACATTTCCTGCTTGGAGAACATAATTAAATATCTTCAGAAATTGAAGCAGACAAAGAGGTAAGTAACATCAATGATAAAAGTAAAAAAAAAATCAAAATTATGAAGAGAAAAGAGGGAAATAAGGAAAGCCACTATGTAATGACTGCTACGGAAATGCATGATGTAAGGCTGGATAAACATTAACCACCATTATAGCGTATGCACACAACCTGAAACCTCAGAATCCCAGCAAACAACTGCCCCAGGTCAGTTGTTAAGTCATGAAAGCTCTACCAAAATAACATGAAAAAGTGAGAAACCAACCTAGGCTTCGCAAAGCTGCAGACAACCTCTACAACAAAAACGAAAAAAAGCCGTTTGTATCAAAACTAAAAAATGTAAAGAAATATAGTAGTTGAAACCCTAGCTTGCAACGGAATTCATATCCCAGCCCCCACCCCAAAAAGAAGAAAGAAAAGGAAGAGTATACATATCACATCCCTCACTGTTACTAAAATGCCGAAAGTGCAACTGCTAGAGCCCTCTGGTTCTTTTTATTCTGTCTTCAGGATCTTTCCTACCTTTTGTTCATTGTAGTCATCTTTCAAATCTGTGTTATTCATCAGTGATGCCTATCTAGGTGAAAGTGTAACAAGCAGCCCAAAGTGAATGACAACTCCATAGTAGATGGCCTTAAAGTTACAGCAGCACTAACACAATCTCATCCACAGTGCCACGTAATTTTAATAGTATAGAACTAGAAAGGCTCTGACCTGGTACTTCTTCAACTTCTTCCTACCCTCCTGCTCCTTTTTCAGAGAGAGACTTTCTGCTTCTTTACGGGGATTTTTGGCTGCAGAAAACAAAGAGATTAGTCAGCAAAGGAACCATTTACATTCTGAAATAGCAATGAACTCCCAAAAGCCTCCACAAACCTGCAAAAACTAACAGGTATACAAGATCTTGTAAAAGTCAATAACTAAAACTCACTGTTTACCACTTTACCTCTCCCCTAAGGGCAATATGCTGAACCTATAACTAAATAGAAAACATTATCTGTTTGAGGTACTTCCATTTTCACCAGCACAAGACAATTAGTTCGCTTGTTTTGCGATTCTTACCTATGAGTCATATCTTCCCCAAAAGAAGGAAAAATGAAAAACAAGCTACGTTAGAAAGGCACAGATTGAACTGCAGTAGACATCAGAATAAATCATTTATTGCCAGCTAAATGAACAGAAAAGAACAAAATGTATATAGACACGATCACCAAATATTAAAGACTCATTATATCAGCAATTCTTTGAAAAGCAGTCTTAATCTAGATCCATGGTTGACGCAAAATCAATAAAATAAAGCAAAAGAGAAATTCAAATTCTACCAATACCAGCTTCATAAGAAATGCCATACATTTTGCAGTGTTTTAAGAAAATAGGTAACAATTTCAAATTATTTTCTGATGCAAACCAGAAAAGAATCCATAAGCATACTTCACCTGTAAAATCAACAGGCACCATCTTATCTTCGGTGGTGTGAGGATGTAAAAACTTTTCTTTGCTAGCATTATTGGAGACATCAGAATGAGTTACGGTTTCTGAACTGCTAGCTTCCAGCAATGAATCCACAAAATAGGCCCTTCGTTCCGCTTGATCATCAACAATATCTTTCACAGAATCACCTGTCCCAGAAAAGACCCCCATGCACATGAAAGAGGTGGAGATATCAGACCAGACCTTGCGAATCTAACTGACACAGACTCGGGTTCTTCAGGTTGTTAATGAGGTGTGCAACCACTAAGAGATCAGCCGGATAAAAAAATAACAGAAGAGAATTATGCTGCCTACATCAGTGAAACCGTTTAAGGGTTGAAATAAATTTTGGAGGGAATATTCTTTTTACGTGGGATGCTTCAAAATAAATTCCCTCTTTTTCCTTGTTTTCATAGATGTTGTAGCATAAGTTTTACCTCTGGACAAAGATTTTTGAGTGTATTATCTCTATATGATAACTTTCATCAATCAAAAAAAAAACGGTTTATCAATGTAAGGTTAGCAGTAAAAAGATTAGATAAACAATTATGGGCTCTATGGCTACAAGAGACCAATTTGATCAGGGTGAAGTATAAAATTGAGTTACCAAAATGCTTAATGTAATATCAATATTAAACATTTGACTGCACGTGAAGTTAGAAAAATGACCTTCCTCCCACTGCAAAATAAGTGATGCATATGGCTCGGTAATTGGCATGTGAACTGGGAGATCTGGAAACAAGCGATGGAGAGCATACGCTGCAACTCTGTTTTGTGCATCCTGAGCAAATCACAGTTCAAAAAAGAAGAGAACCATGTTTTAGAATCACATCTCAAAACAAAAATCATAGCAAACTAAAAAAAAGTAAGCAAGTGTTTTTACAGCAGAACTCTGCAAATTCCAGTTAATTAATAAGATCTCTGGTTCCTGAAACCAAGATCATGAATTTTGTGATTTTCCTTATAAGAACACTGGTCATTCCAAACTACAACATTAGATTGTATTTTCATCGAAGTTGCAATTACGTGACATCAGATCTAAGTAAGACCTATAGAAAAAGAATATCAAATGCTTTTTACAAGAAAATGACATCACAGTTATAGCAGAGTCCTGTCAACCATGGGAAAGCAAATAGAGAAGAGAAAACAATAGCTCTATGAACTGCCTCTTACCAGCATTTTATGAACTAGCCATAAAACTTCAAGAGGGGTTACAAAACAGAGGGAGATCCACAAAGGGATTAAGACTGATGCAAAAACACATCATGGTGAAGTCCAATACATACCTATTGCACAAAAAGTAAAAGCGGCAAAAGCTCCTGAAACAGTATTTATTTTCTTGTCTTGCCAGGATATTACACTTCAATAGCATCATTATTAATCTAAAAATAAGTGGGGTTGTCACATTACCCTTCATGTTTCAATAATTTGATATTTTCCTTTTCTTTTAGTAAGTACAGCAATGTTATTCACAAAAATAGCAAAAAGAGAGAGTTCGTATATGTACAGAGAATACAGACCTTCTTTCTTACAACCACGTTAAGAATTTCTATAATTTCGCATATTTATTCCTCTAAATCGTGACATTTTTCATTTCCAATTGATTTTGCATCCAAAAGACCCATTATGTGAATTACACATGCAAATACACATTTGATTAATGGTATCAACTTCTACTCTCTTCCTTCTTACAGATAGCCCTTGCAAGTGTCTTGTGGGGATACTGGTGCATCCTTCTCCTGCCCAAACTACTGGCCCTCTGTAGGTAAATTCACAGTTTCTTAGTGTTCAACAACAGAACGTTTTTTATTTCTCTTCTCACTTCTCAAGTAGGAGATTTTGTTCTTCCAGTCAGTTGAAACTGCAGTTGGACCAGAAACAAACTCTCTTCTAGCTCAGGCATTTTTAAATCCTCCCGGAAAATAAAAGAAGATATGTGAATTATGGAGGAGAGAAACAAAAGGAAAAAAGAGAGAATTTAGCAGTGGAAAATAAATCAGAAGAATCTGTCTTTACCATAATTTACTTTAATGTTTCAAGACAGTCTCTCACCATATATATCCCTAAGACCTTCTCAATAGTGTCACAAATCTTTTGGGTTACGAGCTAACATCTATTCCAGATAAACCTTCAAAGGTGTCTTAAAAGGCAAAAAGATAATCTGAAACGCGAAGTGTGGCTTTGGGCAGTGTCAAAGTGCAAATTGAACAAACCTACAGAACAAACTGGAAAAACTCTAGAGAAATCGATCAAATGCTTAGATAGAAAAAAGGTCAATAATCAGTTTGATGGCTTGAAAACCAAAGTTTCCAATATTATTTAGTAGTGCCTAGAGGCCCTGACATAGCGCGATCTGAACAAAAATTCAGTCCGCTAAACTACAGGGGCAAACGGAGCTAGCATATCTATTTTTGTAACCATTGCAACTTCTTGATGCCAATCAATGAACATTATCAAAAAAGAAAAAACTCCAGCGACAAACAATGTATATATAGCTAAACAAATTCAACTGCTATCTTACAAGAAACGAAGGGATAAATGACACACTCCTATTTTGATGTGAATACATGAAATTCTCCCTGTTAGGGTATATTTTACACCCACAAACTGAAACGTTGTGTAACGGCCAAATAGTAGAACTGCAATTATCATTAACTTCTCTTTCCTTTTTTTATGGACTTACAACAAATGCAATAACAGTATGAACAAAGCATTAGACATACCTCAGCAGTAGAAGAAGCATGATCCTGACTAGGAAGCTCAATTGTTACTAGCCCTCCAGCTTTTCTGCTCTTACCCCTCCCACTGGATTTGCGCATTATACTAACTGAGTAACTTGTAATATTTCCTTTTACAGGTATTTTCGCATATTTTGGTGCCTCCCATCCTGATCTTTGACAAAGTTGGTGAAGAAAAGCCTTTGGAATCTTTTGTGGATCTCCCTGCAATTATGCCAACAGTTGTAACACTTTTAGGGAAGGAACAACAACTTAAGAACAAAAAGCAAGAAGACCTCAAGAAGAAAAGGGGCGACACAAATCTAACATGGTTCACATTTTGCATCACATGTTGTTAGAGGGGGTGGTTTAACTTCACGCTACAGAACAGGTCCATACGGGCTCATCGTGGATTAACCTTCTTAACAGTATCAGTTTACCTTAATAAAAATAACAGTTCTTTTTTTCTAAAACAATAATTTCTGTACCAGCTTGCTCGCACTTGACTATTCCAGGGATACCTTCTACCTCCAACTTACATGAGTACCGGATAACTCAGCACACCAAGGCTTAGGCAGATTGGAAGAAATCACCTAGGTTTTTTTGTCTTGGAATTTAAACCTTGGTCTCCAACAAGGTTTCAACCAACTTCATTAACCGTTAGGCCACACCCTTTAATGCAATAACACTATCGGTTGTTTCAAAACTAATAAAAACAGAGACAAGTTACACCTTATCCTGTCAAAGTAACTACATTGAAAAGGAAAACAATGAAAGCATACTTTGTTCACTTTAAGAGGCTACCTTATTTAAGTTAAAACTACTGATCAGGCATCTTTTTCGTATTGTATCCTTCTTTATACCAATAGAGGAGCTCCAAATGCTCTTTGTTTTTTAGGTAACTAAAGAGGTGCTCTAGATTATAATCTACAGTGAAAAATTTACAACCAACTCATAAGATCAGGTACCAGACTTTTACCTTTTTCCATATACCTTCTAACTTCTCCAAGTTTTTCTGACTGCATAACTCTCTCATCTTCTCTTTCTTCTGCAGTTCTAGTACAGTAGCCAACACATCAGCGGAGGAATCTTCTTCAAATAAGAAATCACCAAGCTCTACGTCTTCTGGTTCTCCTCCTGAAGCCGCCTTGTCACCTAAAGGAACACTTGATGGATTGTCTTCGATGAACTCATTAGAGTTGTTATTGACAGACACTTGGTCCATTCCTATCTCATGTTCATGAATATCGGACGTTCTGAAATTGTGTGAAGTAACATCGTCAACATCAAGTTTTTCTGAGGACATGTCTAACACTGCATGGTCGGAAGCACTTTCGTGTGCAGATTCCAGGATATCATCCGGTAGTCCTATAATAAATGTCATAAGTTAAACATGCTAAAGTAATGGAATGAAAGCACAATATCAAAAGTTTTCAACCTAGAGAACATATCTCCTGCTTGATCTTCCGAATGGTTCGGCTGGCTTGTTCCTGGCCCTTTTTGTCACCGCGCTCTTTTGCATGAATAGCTTCCAGCCTAGCAGTATGAAATTCTTGAACAATGGACTCAACACTACGTTTTTTCCGCGGGACCTGTTGACGTGAAACATGAATCAAGACCAGTAGCATGCTTTTCATATTCTTCGAGTAACAAGTGTTTTGAGGGATATTGATCTTATATTTACTCTGATAAGACAAAATCAATTTGCTACAACAGGAAAAAGGGTTAAATGCTTTAAGGAACTAACTGTTACAATATCCAGATTCAATTTTACATAAACATGTCATTTTCGCAAGAGAAATAGCCATACAAGCCTTCCAAGAATGTAAACCATATATCTACTCCATCCACCAGCCCAACCTAAAGTCTGAACATACTACTACAATGAACTGGGAAATGGATACCGATAAAAGGAAAGCCTACATCATCAGATAGTCATTACTAAAGAGGCTGTGCGACACAAAGCAAGTGAACTGATGATTTATTAGTGTAGAAACATGGAAAAAGTTGCCATGAGATTTACCTGCTCTAGGGAACCATCATCAAAAAAACCAGATTCCCAACTTTCAGCTTCATCCTGCAAATATGCATAGTAAAAGAAGAATGTATAGACTCAGCGTTGCACACTTTGAATTTCAGTGGCTTTTAGATCTTTAATATTGGGAAACTTTAAGATTAAAAAACAGAGAATTTGTTTCAGATTGAAATGGGATTAAAGATAGATTTCGACGAAGTCTAGCTGCCTTAGGGCAGGACTCGTGCTCTAATTCTTCTTTTCTTTTTTTGATGAAATAAGGTGTTTCATTGATGGCATTAAACGGATGAGAAAGTCACAAAGATAAGTAGATGTAGCTCCAATAAATTGTTACAGTACTTAGCTCAGGGAGCTAACCAAAAACAGCAAAAAGTATATGGATTAAACTAGAGCAAGTGATGATGAAATCTAGGAGGGAGAGCTAAGTTGCTCGGATTCTCCAAAAATGTTGCCACACCCGTGTCCGATCCTTCAAAAATACACTATTTTTGGAGGATCCGACACACGCTCATTGACATTTTTGAAGAGTCCGAGCAGCATTGAGGGAACAGCATCATGTCCTAATTCTTTATCATGAATATTAGTTATATTTTTCTAAGACAACAGGTAGCTGTGAAACAAAAACAATATGTTAAGCATGCAGTAGCTAACTAGGCATAGGCACTCCCCTGCAGAACCTTTGTCAGTTACCTTTGGTTTCACTGTAGACAGATAATTCACAAAAGCTGAAATCATACACAGTGCAGTAATTTAGCACCACAGACCTATTGTACCCGCCAGTCGAACTAGAAGTATCAAATAGAACTGTATAAATACCTCTTCCTGTTGTTCCATATACTGACGGATCCAATCAGCTTGTGCGCGTTCAACTGTACGTAGAGATTCACTATCACTTCGACCCTTCGGCACAACTGAAACTTTAGGTATTTTCTCATCTTTAACTTCTGCCACAGATGAATCTGCTGAAGGAACCCAATCTTGTCGAGCAGTTGATATGATACCAACAGAACCTGCGAAAAATGCATATTCATGAACTTAACTTCTTTCTCCTTAACACAAAATTCCTCAATATCGCTGAGTCTGGAAATTAAACAGAACTTTTTTAATCAATACCTTCGTTCAATTGGGAAGTACCACTTGAAAACTTCAGAGGAAGCTCATTTCCTCGCAAATTCAAGCATAGCCAATCTAAAGCAGCTTCAAACGTGGCTCTCTCCTTTGTAAATTTTTTGAAATGGTAAATATTATTAAAAACTATTTCAGAGAGAATGTGTCTGATTATATCTCCAAATAACCAAAAAGGAATCCATTCTATGTGTCAAAAACAGTAATCATATACATGATCTTTCTTTGATATTGCCACAATTCTACTTTCTTGAAATTACATGAGTCTGCCTTGTATATATAAGTATATATAATGCATATATACAGTCTTTCTTGAAATAACACCGTGAATAGGAGATAAAAAATATTCTTGATGAATTGATTTCTTTTAAAAAAGTATAATACATGACCATTCTTGAAATTACATGAGTCTGGCTTGAATAGGATATATTACCTAATGCATATAACATGATATACATATATATGGTCTTTCTTGAAATTTCATGATAAAAATAATCTTGACGAAATTGATTTTAAAAAAAAAAAAGTTTACATGAAATTACACTGATTGGAAAGATGGACGTTTTCTTGATTAGTAGAGTACCTTGATAGCGGATAAAGCACGTTCAATTTGATTATTGGAAAAGCCCTCGCAAGAAAGCTTTTCGTAAATAGAACGAAGTTTCTTGGCCTTCTGCACTTTTGAGAGAGCATCCTCTGCTGGAATCGGAGTCGGAGACTGAGTGGAGCGGCCTGAATTAAGCAACAATCGTCGGAGGCGATTCTCGTTCTCGGCAGAAATTTGCAATTTGGGACCTGTGGAAGAAGAACCTTTGCCTTTGGATGATTGAGGTTTCTTCTTCGGTGCCATAGAAGAAAATGGGCGGGAGACAGAAGTAAATACAAAGTGAAAGAAGTAACAATGGTGAGACAGTAGCACAGAGAAAATTTGATCGCCAGAGTTCAGACGCAGACGCAGACCGGACCGATAGTTGTGAGCCCAAATAAAAACGGTCGATGCTGTTGGCCTAGCTTGTAGGCATGTGCATTTGATTTCATCTAGGTGATTTGAAATTTTAAAAATTAATGTTTGGACACGATTTTTTATTTTACTATGATTTTTTCTAAAAAAATTATTTTGAGAATTTCATATTATAGTATTACTTTTTTAAAATATAAAAATTAACTCATAAATTTATATTTTATAAAAAAAAAACTCATCATTTTGTATCTATCAAACTATTATTTATATGATTATGTAACAAAATTTATACTAGTTGATATTATACTCTTATCGATTTCTATTTCCATCACATGATGGTAAATTACACCCCTACCAATTCCAAACTTTTGGAAAAAAAGTCATCTCTTAAAATAATATTAATTTGTTTACACGAAATTATCTCATTTCCGTTATGTGTTTTTTTAAAATTATTTATAAAAAAAATGTTATTTTTATTCAGTGTTTTAAAAGGCGGGGGCGTGAGGCGAGGCGTTTATACAGTACAGGTAAGCTCCGAGACACGGGACGTAAGTCTCATAGATCTACGGGGCGTAGTCTCATGTATATTCAATTTTATAGTTTTATTACTAATAGAATAAGTAAAAGTAAACCTTTCAATTATTTATGATTTTTATTTGAGATAAGTATTAATAAGCAATAATGAAAAAAAAAGTATTATAATTACTATTTGAGAAATATCATTGCACCAATGATAAAATAATTATTTAGAGCAAAAAATGTTTTAAAAAAAAATTAAAAACGCCCGGGCGTACGCTTTTATGCCCGGGACTTACGCTTTTATGCTTGGGGCTTACACCTCAAATTTTAGGACTTACGCCTTATGGATCTACATCTTTAATTACACCCCAGAGCGTTTTTGATACACTCTGCCTCGAGACTCACCCCGAAAACATTTTTAAAAACATTGTTTTATTGGTAGATAAATATTATGTTTTTAATATTGGTTTTCAAACGAATGACTTTTAGCTTCATACAAAAGATTATTCTATCATTCTCAGGATTTCAAAGGATGTGAATGAGATCGTGCAATCTGATCAAATGAACTTTTGATTTCTCATTGAAATAAAACATGAACCATTATGTCAATCATTGACACACAAGTAAAATTGTCATAACCCGTGCAATGTTATATAATTTTTGCAAAAATATCAAGAGAATGATGAAATATTCTCGGAATATGAATATAATGATATAGTTATTACTGGTATTGACTAACAGATAACTCAAAGTAACAATATTGATTTATTTTTGGCCATCTGATCGAGAAATGCATGTTCACCGCGAGGAGATTGACAGTACTATGTGAGAGGATCTTAATAAAGAGTAGTACACTACAACACCTGTTCAGTTTTATTTTTTATAGAACTAAAATTCAATTAATAAACGTTGTATTTTTTTCTTGAAATAGCTTTGTGATATTGTATTATATTTTTTCTCATTTGATAAGATTATATAAAGAATTGGAGAGATTTTGATAGTTTTCACAACTTGTGAGCTTTTTTGTGTTATGAGCAAGAACTACGACTTAAAAATTCAAATTACATGTCCAAACAAAACTTCAACTTCATTTTATATGATTTCATATCATGATTTCAAATCCTGATTTTATCTCACATGACCAAACGAGGCCTTAGACGTGGGACTATATTGTTCTTAACTCACGTACTTTTTGACCGGCTTAATACGTTAAATTGGCTTATTTTTTTCATTAAAAATTACTAAATTAATTACGTCGATTTATTAAATTATAAATCAAATTAACATACATTTTTTTAATTTCAAATTTCGTTGATTTTCTCAATTATTTTGCTTTTCTCAATTTTTGTACAATTACATTGTAAATAAAAGTGTACAAGCTTCGAAAAAATAAAACACTCGAAAAATCAAGAAACTACTAACATGTCATAGTCAATTGATATGTATTTTTATCAACAAAAATTTGCATGTTTGCTTATGAAGACAAAAGGCAGCAATATGTTAATATGTAACCACCGAAAGAAGAAAATGGATGGAGATATGCTACTTCTTAAAGTACGTGATAATATAAAAACATCTTTTAAGTCGTCAATTATTTTTAGTGACACTAATAATTTAAAAATAAGATAAATAATTAATTACAACATGTTAAAATATGTACATTTTGTTGGCACTCCCTGTGTGTATGTGAGCTAAATACTAA
>JAJOOS010001956.1:0-23159 GCA_029582725.1 Solanum chiquidenum
GTCCCCGTCCCCTTGCCAGCCCTACCCATCCCTAAATGTTGGTCCCTAGTAAGCCTTTTTCTTGTAGTAGTAAGCAAAAAAATTGGCTCCTCTCAACTCCACCAAGACCACAGGGTATAGACGTTCACGTCAAACACTGAGAAACTCATGGGCGTCCTCTCCAATATCCATAGAAAACGTAAGAGGTGAAAGTGTCAAAAAAATCCCAAGCATCTTCTACTCTTCTAGCGGCATATCTCTTGATATGAATGTAATTTCTATACAACTATTTTTAAATATAATGATCTATGTTTTTTATTATAGTGTGCCAGAACCATTTATTTAGAAATCTATGATCCTAATGACGATATTTCTTGTGAATAAGGCTTTAAAAATTACATGTGTTCTGAATAAGGCTGGTAAAATGACATTTGGTGTGAATAAAGCTCGTAAAATTATATCTAGTGTGAATAAAGCTGGTAAAAAGATTTGACTTAGGAGAAATATCTTTCGGCTCAAACATCCTTTTGCTCATGTTCGTATGGATTCATGTGGGAAATAATAATTCAAAGTTGGAGTAGAAATCCTAAGTTATTTAGGATTTTTTATTTTCATATGTATTTAATTAATGTCAAGTTAGGATTTGTTCGTCCTAGTTCATGTAGGAATAAATTTTCTCGTCTTAGTTTACTTTGGTTGTTTACTAGTATAAATAAGGATATTGTTAGTTATTTTCAATATATAGAAAATATAGAAATATACAGAATTGATAGAACTTGAAGTAAGATTCAAGAACTTATGACTTTATAACAAAAATATTTTCCTTCAAATTGGTATTAGTGCTTCTACAATCATATCTAAGAGTTTTTTTTGCCGGCAGGCGGCTATGACCCATATATGCTACCCGTCTGGCCAACGATCATGTTGACGAAAGCTGGACAAATAATATATGCATGAAAAGAACATGCTAGGAGGAAAGATATACAAAAATATTGCAGATTTAAAGAAGTGCAACCAAACACAAGAGGAAGAAACTCTTCTCTAAATTAAGAGTTAGAGAAAGTCAAAAACAAAAATAAAATAAAAACAAAAAGAAAAGGAGTTGATGGGAAGGGCATCAAGGAGAGTTGGAGAGAGAGTGCTCCAGCACCAAAAACAAACAAAAAAATAAAAAGAAAAGGAGTTGATGGGAAGGGCATCAACGAGAGTTGGAGAGTTTCACGACCCAGACCGTCGTGATTGGCACCCACACTAACCCTCTGATGGGAGAACCATGAATACTAATTAGCTAACCCAATAATTACACAACTTAATAAAAACTAAGGCATTTAAAGATACAAAAGTAGGTTTAAATGCAAGAGTCAAATAGAGTTCCCATAAACTCCAAAAAGTCTAACAAACAAATGCGGAAATAATGTCTAGAACCTGAAAGTCAATGTACCAAAACATCTACCAACGACAAGTCTAAGAAAATGGGTGCAACCCCAAACTAAACATAAGAATATCTAATGCACTAGTCTAAGTCTGAATAAAAATGGACTAAACATAACGAGAACTCATGGCAGCCTGGAAGAACTGGCTCACCCTTGAATTTGAATCGATCACTGGTCTTCTAAAAGAGGTTTGTCAGTAGCCGCCTGAAGATGCCCTGTACTTAACAAAGAAAGAGCAAGTGCAGTATCAGTACACAACCACAGTCTACTGGTAGGATCACACGACTATCCTAAAGGGTGAAACATATACAAGTAATAACAACAAAATAAATAGGCATATACAGAACATATACGATATCAATCATCATTTTAGGATCAACGAACAATTCCACATTCTCAAATTCATTTATATGACAAGTCAATGGTCCTGTCATGGAACCTATACCAAAATTGTTAGTGTACCGGTACGTGGTACCCAATCCAAGTTAGTGTGCCGGACGTGACACGTGATCCCATATATGCGCTGAAATATGGCACCCGATCCAATTTAGTGTGTTGGAACGTAACTCCCGATCCATTCAACAAGCCACAATCACAATCACAATGTACATTCTAAAAATCTTACAATCAAGTGTTGATTCATAGCATACCATTATTGATTCATACTCATTTACGATTAGTGTAATCAATAATGCAACATTTGCATACATACATGCATTATAATGAAGTAATTACTAGAATACATCACACAAACATGAGATCACAACCATCACCTACCTCGAACAAAGCTTGCATCCTCCTAAGAAACTTGATTCTTCCCTTTACGGATTTTTTTCGCTTGTTGTAGGTGTACAAACAAATAATTTAATATGTGGGTTAGTAACTAAGGTCTAATTTACCCGAATTATGACTACCCAATAACCCAAAACCCAAATTATGATCCTAAGGTGAAGCTAGGGCTTCCTCCCACCATCCAAAACAGTTCCAAAACCCTCCCCCAACAATAATTACCTATGAATTTACATTCTACGGATCGAAAAAGCAAATTTGAGGAGTAAAAACCTTAGCCTTAGCCTCAAGAATGGTGAAAATATCAGGAAGTCACCCTGGTTCATCTCCTAACTCTTAAGAATGAAATGTGCACAATAATGGTGTTTTGGGGGTTTATTTCCGACTTAATTCGTGACTGACCCGCTATGGCGGCCCCCATCCCGCCGTAGCGACCCCGCCCTGGTAAAAAATAATCTCACCCTAGAGGCTTGCACGGAACCAGTGAATCCAATTAAGAGCTCCGAACTCCCATTTCACAACACACCTTCAACCCAGGACACTCAGAAACTAACCTCTCACGCTAAGATCAGTTTCGGGAGTTCTACTAGCCGAAATTCAATTTCGTAAAGTCGTACAGGTTTCTAAACGTCTTAGCTATCCACTCATGCGATAAAATTCATTATTAGATCTCTTTATTGTTACCAGATTTTCCTAGACCTCACTGACTCTAATTTCGTCCAAATCTAGGCTAGGCAAGGAAATTTTAAGTTACTACAAAAAAGATTTTCAGCCCAAAAATTTCCCCCGATGGCTTATCTATAACGATGGGAACTGGTCGTTACAGTAGATATCAATTTACCCATCACTCCTCCCCGGGTGAAAAACTTAGGAAAAACAAGCTAAAGTAAGAATGGAGTAGTACCTGAATTGACAAATAACTGAGGATATTTGTCTCGCATGTCCTTCCCCGTTTCCCAAGTAGCTTCCTCAATTGGATGATGTTTCCATTGAACTTTCACGGATTTAATCTCCTTAATCCTTTTATTCTGTACATCACGATCAAGAATTGTAACCAGTTCCTCCTCATACTAGAGGTCTTTGTCTAACAAGACTGAGTCCCATTTTATGATGTAATCCTCGTCACCATGATATCTGTTCAACATGGACATATGAAATACCGGATGAACTCCCTATAAGCAAGGTGGTAAAGCCAATCTATACGTCACTGGCCCTACAAAGTCAAGAATATCAAACGGACCAATGTAACGAGGACTTAATTTTCCCTTCTTGCCAAATCTCATCACCCCTTTCATGGGTGATACCTTAAGAAGAACCTTCTCACCAGTCCGAAAGGCCATGTCTCTTACCTTATGGTCCGCATACCTTTTCTGTCTACTATGGATGCTAAAATCTTAGCTTGAATACTCCTCACTTTATCTTGAGCATCCTTCACTAAATCAACCCCCCAAAGGTTTCACATCTCCAGCCTCAAACCATCCTATGAGTGATCGACATCCCCTCCCATAGATTGCCTCAAACGGTGCCATATCTATGCTGGAGTGATAACTATTATTATAGGAGAACTCGCACAACGGTAGGACTTATCCCAATGCCCTCCAAAGTCAATCATGCATGCCCTCAGCATGTCTTTTAACACTTGAATAGTTCTCTCTGACTGTCCGTCCGTCTGGATGGAAAGATGTACTAAAAGTGAGTTGTGTGCCTAATTCATCATGTAGTTTCCTCCAAAACTTGGATGTGAATTGCGTACCACGGTCTGATTTGATAGAAAGGGGTCCCCCGTTCAGCCTTACTATCTCTTTTACATATACTTTAGCCAATTGTTGCACATTACAATCTATTCTGACTAGAATAAAATGGGCTGACTTAGTCAATCTGTCAACTACTACCCAAATAGAATCAAACTTTCCCAAGGTCTTGGAAAAACCAATCACAAAATCCATAGCTATCATTTCCCACTTCCATTCTGGAATTGGCCTTCTCTGAAGCAAACCCTGTAGGCCTTTTATGTTCATACTTTACTTGTTGGCAATTTTTACACTTCGCCACCAACTCCGCTATAGCTCTATTTATGCCAGGCCACCAATAAAGTCACTTCAAATCTCAGTACATCTTGGTCATACCCGGATGAATGGAGTATCGCGAACCATGGGATTTTGCCAATAATTTCTTAATTAAGTCGCCCACTCTAGGAACACAAATCCTTCCTTTAAAACTGAGCACACCTCACGCATCAAGAGTGGTCTCTTGTGCCTTTCCAGACACTATTTTATTTCTGAGCTCTTTCAAATGCTCATCCTCAAACTGTTTTGCCTTGATCTCCTCAATGAACGTGACCCTTACTTCAATAATATCTAACACCCCGCCTTTCTCTGAGATGCCCAACTGCACAAACTTAGACTCCAAGGTCTGAATTTCCTTAGCCAAAGGCCGCTTGGATACACTCAAGAAAGCTAGACTACCCATATTTACCGACTTTCGACTTAGTGCATCTGCCACCACATTAGCCTTGCCCGGATGATCTTGGATGGTCACATCATAATCCTTGTGTATCTCCATCCACCTTCGTTGTCTCAAATTAAGATCCTTTTGAGTGAACACATGTTGCAGACTATGATGATCGGTAAACACCTTACACTTGACACCATAGAGGTAATGTTGCCAGATCTTAAGAGCAAACACTACCACTGCCAACTCCAAATAGTATGTTGGGTAATTCCTCTCATATATCTTCAACTACCGCGATGCATAAGCTATAACATTCTTATCCTACATTAACACAACACCCAAACACAAATGTGAAGCATCACAATAAACAACAAAATCTTTACCTTCCACCAGTAGTGCTAGAATAGGCGTTGCGGTCAAAAGAGTCTTGAGCTTTTGAAGGCACTCTTCACATTTTTCAGTCCATTCAAAATTTACCTCCTTTTTGGTCAATCTTGTCAATGCGTGGCAATGCAAAGTTCTTCAAAAATTGACGATAGTAGCTAGCGATCCCCACAAAACTCCTAGCTTTAGTCACAGAGCTAGGCTGAACCCAATTCTTAACCGCTTCAATCTTTTGGGGATCTACCATTACCCCTTCTTTTGAAACTACATGCCCCAAAAAGGCAACTGAAGTCAACCAAATTTCACACTTAGAAAATTTCGCATACAACTTTTGTTTCCCAAGAACACCCAGAACAATACGAAAATGGTCAGCATGCTCTTCCTCACTTTCCAAATAACTCAAAATGTCATCAATAAAAACTATAACAAATGAATCAAGAAATGGTTTAAACACACCATTCATCAAACTCATGAACGTTGCAGGCGTATTTGTCAACCCAAATGATCTTACTAAAAACTCATAGTGCCCATAGCTGGTCCTAAATGCCGTCTGGAGTACATCCTCAAGCCTAATCTTTAACTGATGGTAACCAGACCTTAGATCGATCTTAAAGAAAATGGATGCACCTTGCAACTGGTCAAAAAGATCATTTATTCGAGGCAATGGGTACTTGTTTCGAATGGTGACCCTATTCAATTGCCGGTAATCTATACACATCCGCATACTACTATCCGTTTTCTTAATAAACAAAACAGGGAGCACCCCATGGGAAAGCAGTAGGACGGATAAAACCTTTATCAATAAGTTCTTGGATTTGAGCCTTAAGCTCTCTCAACTCTACCGGAGCCATGCGATAAAGAGGGATAGAAATGGGGCGGGTACCAGGTTCCAAATTAATGTAGAAATCTATATCTCTATCCGGAGGCATACCAGGCAAATCAGTAAGAAACACTTCTCTAAATTCCGACACCACGGGAATAGACTCAATAGTGGGATACTCTACCTCAACATCCCGAATATGAGAAAAATAAGCCAAACAAACGTGCCCTACCAGTTTCGTAGCCCGAATGGAGGATATGATATTAGATTGCTTAGGCTTGTACACCCCTTCCCACTCTAATTTTTTCCTTCCCAGAATTTCTAGAGTCACAGACTTAGTATTACAATTTAACACAACATAATAGGGAACAACCAAGTCATGCCTAAGATTATATCAAAGTCAATCATGTCCAAAATCACCAAATTAGCCCAAGTCTGAAAACCCATAAACAAAATAGGACAATAACGATAGACATGGGTGACTATGGCAGACTCTCCAGCAGGGGTAGAAACATGGATGAGGGTATCAAGTACATCACAAATTATATAAAATCCCAAGGCAAACTGAATGGATACATAAGAATAACTAGAACCCGGATCAAATAACACATTAGCCATCCAGTCACAAATAAGAATAGTACATGTGATCACTACATCAGACGCCTCTACCTCAGTCTTGCCCGGAAAGGCATAACACTGAGCCCTGTCATTATGACAAGCGATTTACCTGCCTGGTTGCACTCTACCTCTGCCTGCATTACCATTTCCCCGACCTCCACGGCCTCGCTGATTTTCTCATCGCCCACCTTATGGACGTCCTCGACCATTGCTACCATTGCCCACGGGTACCACATCTCTAGAATGCTACTGCGTGGAATCCAACATGCATGGGTAGGGACAATCTCTCCTCATATGCCCAGGTTCTCCATAATTGTAACAAGTGCAATCGAAGGATGACCTGCTGCCTGTCGAAGGTGCGGCTCTCTAGCTATCCTGAATCAAATTCTAAGGTGGAGTTCCCGAGAAATTACCTATAGAAGCGGGCATAGCAGACTGAACTGGTCGGGCTTCAAGTGTTGGCCTCCCTGAACCTCTGGAGTAATAACCCTGAAATTTACCTGTATTCTTAGCTTTCTAAGCCAATGCCTTAGCTTGACCGTCTCACCTCACCCTCTCCACTTTTTTCACAAAATCTGTTACCTCATTGAAGCTTTTTCCCGCAGAAGTCATGTGTACCGACAATACATGTAACTCAGAATTAAGTCCCTTAACAAATAGGTGAATCCTCTCTTCCTCAATAGTCATCAATTGCGTAGCATATCTAGACAAAGCATGGAACTTAACCTCATAAGCAGCCACAAACATACCACCCTGCTCCAAAGTCATGAACTCATCCTTCTTACGGTATTGCAAAGTCCGGGGCACATACTTCTCCAAGAATAGAGCATGAAACTGAGTCCAAGTGAGTGGGGTACAGCTGAAGATATACACTCCACATAAGCTCTCCACCACTACTTAGCCTCACCTTGAAGTTGAAAAGTCATAACCAGACTCTATGATGATGGATAATTCCCAACTAATGAAGCCTCTCATAACAATCTATGATGAACTCATAGGCATCCTCACTCTCAGAACCATTGAACATTGGCGGTTTCAATTTCAAGAACTTAGTCAACATCTCGTGTTCATTACAAGTCATAACAGGACCCAACAAAGGACAGAAGAAGGCATCAGTACCTATGGTTCCACCCACCTTGGGGACAGTGATAGTAATAAGGGGATTGGTGGGAGCCTAAGTTGCTTGAACTGAGGGAAGCACTCCAGGACCAACCAATCCTTTCAGGAACGACATAATCTGTTGAGCTAACAATGGCTCTAAGAGAGGAATACTTGTCGTCTCAACCTGGACCTCTTCATCTTGTCCAACATTCTCCTCATTCGCAACCTCTACATTCTCATCTACCTCTTCATGATGTGCAGGAGGAGCCTCATTTTTGGGAGCATTCTCAACTGATGTTCCATCCCTAGTAGATGCTACCATTTCTCAGCCTGAGCCCTAGCTCTTCCTCGACCGCGACCTCTTGCTGCGAATTCCTTAGCTAGCGCATTAACTGGAGCTACGGGCTTGACGCCGTTGAACCTAGTGCTAACCATCTGTGGACAGTAGAGTGAAGGAGATTAGATACCAATTTGGATAACTAGATACCAATTGGAACCAAGTTATAGCACGAAGGGAGACAAAAGAAAATAGAGAGGTTTACTAAAGTCCCATAGCCTCTCAAACAAAAGTACAAACCTCTCTGTACCATTCCACATGACTCTACTAGACTCGTTTTGGTACATCGAGATCAATGAATCTAGGGCTCTAATACCAACTTTTTCACGACCCAGACCATCGTGATTGACACCCACACTAACCCTCTGGTGGGAGAACCATTAATACTAATTAGCTAACACAAGAACTACACAACTTAATTAAAACTAAGGCATTTAAAGATACAGAAGCAGGTTTAAATGCAAGAGTCAAATAGAGTTCTCATAAACTCCAAAAAGTTTAACAAACAAATATGGAAATAATGCCTAGAACCTGAAAGTCAATGTACCAAAACATCTACTAACGACAAGTCTAAGAAAATAAGTGCAACCCCAAACTAAACATAAGAATATCTAATGCACTAGTTTAAATCCGAATATAAATGGACTAAACATAACGAGAACTCGTGGCAGCCTGGAAGAACTGGCTCACCCTTGAATTTGAATCGATCACTGGTCTTCTAAACGAGGTCTTTCAGTAGTTGCTTGAAGATGCCCTGTACTCAACAAAGAAAGAGAAAGTGCAGTATCAGTACACAACCATAGTATACTGGTAGGATCACACGGCTATCCCAATAAGTGAAACATATACAAGTAATAACAACAAAAAAATAGGCATATACCGAACATATACGATATCATTCATCATTTCAGGATCAACGAACAATTCCACATTGTCAAATACATTTATATGACAAGTCAATGATCCTCTCATGGAACCCACACCAAAACTTTTAGTGTACCGGTACGTGATACCTGATCCAAGTTAGTGTGCCGAACGTGACACCTGATCCCATATATGCACCAGAATGTGGCACCCGATCCAAGTTAGTGTGTTGGAACGTAACACCCAATTCATTCAACAAGCCACAATCACAATCACAATGTACATTCTCATAATCATACAATCAAGTGTTGATTCATGGCATACCATCATTCATTCATACTTATTTATGATTAGTGTGATCAATAGTGCAACATTCGCATACATACAGGCATTATAATGTAGTAATTACTAGCGTACATCATACAAATATGAGATCACAATCATCACCTACCTCGAACAAAGCTTGAATCCTCCTAAGAAACTTGATTCTTCCCTTTCTGGATTCTTTCCGCTTTCTATAGGTCTACGAACAAACAATTAAATATGAGGATAAGTAATTAAGGACTAATTTACCCAGATTATGACAATCCAATAACCCAAGACCCAAATTATGATCCTAAGATGCGGCTAGGGTTTCCTCCCACCATCCAAAATAGTTCCAAAACCCTCCCCCAATAACAATTACCCATGAATTTACATTCTATGGATCGAAAAAACAAATTCGGGAAGTAAAAACCTTACCTTTAGCCTCAAGAATGGTAAAAAACTGTCAAAAACTCACCCTGGTTCATTACCTAACTCTTAAGAATGAAATTTGCAGAATAATGGTGTTTTTGGGGTTTATTTCCAATTTAATTCGCGACTAACCCACTATGGCGGTCCCCATCCCACCACAGCAGCCCCGCCGTGGCGGAAATAATCCCATCCTGGTGGCTTGCACGAAACCAATGAGTCGAATTAAGAGATTCAAACTTTCATTTCACAACACACCTTCAACCCATGATACTCAAAAACTACCCTCTCACCCTAAGATCGATTTCGGGTGTTCTACTCGCCTGAATTCAATTCCGTAAAGTCGTACGGGTTTGTTAATATTTTAGCTATCCACTCATGCGATCAAATTCATTATTAGATCTCGTATTTGTTATCGTATTTCCCTAAACCTCACTGACTCCAATTTCATCCAAATCTGGACTAGGCTAGGAAATTTTAAGTTACTACGGAAAAAAATTCTGGACCAAAATTTTTCCCCGATGGCTTTTCTATAACGACGGGATAGGTCGTTACAGAGAGAGATTAATCCAACACAAAAAAATAGTTGTTAGTGGGAAGGGCATCAACTCAACCAAGAAAAAAAATATCATGAGTTGGAGAGAAAGTGCTCCAACACAACCAAGAAAACAAATATTGTGAGTTTGACAGAAAGTGCTCCAACACTTGGAAGTTGGAGAGAAAGTTCTTCGACATAACCAAGAAAAAAAATGAGAATTTGAGAGAACTACTCCAATAATTGAGGATTGAAGAGAAGTTCTCCAATACAACACCGATGACAAGAAATAAATTGAACAATGAAGAAAAGTGTTTTTCAATACAACAACAATGACAAGAAGAAAGAGACAAGAGTATACAACTTTGAATTATGGGAGAATGTTGGAAATAATAATTCAAAGTTGGAGTAGGAATCCTAAGTTATTTAGGATTTGATATTTTCATGTTTATTTAATTAATGTCTAGTTAGGATTTGTTTGTCCTAGTTCATATAGGATTATATTTTCTAGTTTTAGTTTAATTTGGTTGTTTACTATTATAAATAGGGATATTGTTAGTTCTTTTTAATATACAGAAAATATAGAAATATACAAAATAGATAGAACTTGAAGAAAAATTCAAGAACTTTTGATTTTATAAATGAAATATTTTTCCTTCAATTCACAATTTCAACAAAACTGAAATACCACAATGAGTAAGTACACTCACCATATGTTTTGCACTGATTTCAAGGTTGAAAACCTTGAAGAAGCCCTTTTTCATGTTCACTTTATTTTAAAACTATAAGAGAAAAGATGAAATTACCGCACAACCTTAACCCTAAAATCTTTTTCAATTTTGAAGGAGTATTATTACTCAACAATATATGTCTAAGATCATAAGATTACAAAAGTTCAGATGACTTACGTGAACTATTTTTTTCGCTCAAACTTTCTTTGGCTCAGTTTTCTAGGGATTCACAATTTCCACACATTTCTTGCCACCAACAATTTTATCATTTTTTGTCACGTAATTAGCATTATATATAACCAACAATACAATGAATAAAATATCCTTGTTCACGCCAATAATCACTTTACTAGCCTGCTTCATACCAAAATGACATCTAGTGTGTACAAGGCTGGTAAAAATATTTTTGGTATGAACAAGGCTAGTAAAGATTTTATTGGTCTAAACAAGGCTATTTGTCTTCACCATTTTGTTGCTTATAAGTAATGCTAATCACCTTACAATAATTGATAATATTTTTGCTTGAACGAGATATGTGGAAATTGTGGATCCTTAGAAAACTGAGTCAAAGAAAGTTGGAGCAAAAGAGAGATCACCTAAGTCATGGGAAATTTTGTAATCTATATATATATATATTCGAGTAATAATACTCCTTCAAAATTGAAAAACATTTTAGGGTGAAGGTGTGCAGCGATTTCATCTGTTCTCTTATAGTTTCACAACAAAAGTGAACATGGAAAAGGGCTTCTTCAAGGTTTTCAACACTGAAACGAGTGCAAAACAGATGGTGAGTGAATTTACAACTTGTGGTATTTCCGTTTTTCGGACCTCCTTCTTCAATTTTTTCTTCTTATTTTGGAGATGTTGGTAGTGGATGAGGGAATAAGATAGCCTCGATGATGTTTAAATCATCAAAATTACAATCCAAATGAACTTAGATCACATGGTATTTTTCATTATTTAAGTGTACTTTTGCTCTTATTCTTTTTCTATGTGAATATACAAATATTTGATCTATGATTTTTGCTGACTCATTTTCTTTGATTTTTCTTATGTAATACTTTTTAAAATATGGGTTGTGAATAAGGGGAGATAAAGTTAAAATAGGAGAGATGCCTTTGTGATGCAAGTAGATTTTGTACTAACATTTTATATATGTTAAATCTCCTATTTTTATTAGTATTATGTAGAGTTTTTCTGTAAGTTGTTGTCATATGCACTTATGTTATTTTTAAATTACCAGATTATGTGTTTATGAAAGTACTTTGCAATAGAAGTATGAGCATGCCTCAAAATACTTACATTCTTCAATTATAACTTCAGTAGCCCAAAACTTGTAGTTTATTCGGAAAAATATTCTTCTAATTAACATTTGTTTCTTTTATGATATAGTCAATCCAATTTAAAGAAATTTATGTTATTTTATATATCTCTTAGAAAAATAAAGATTTTTTTCTTTAAATTTTTTTTTCACCTGTTATACAAATTACAAGAACGGAAAGTTACCTAGAAATGTTTCCCTTAGGGATCGATTTGGTAATATGTAGCCAATTGGAGTGATCAGACACGGAAGATATTTTTCTTTCCAATATAGATGGGTGAAATCCATCGAGATTGGTATCAGAGCTTCAACGATCCTTGTAGAAGATCTAACAGTTTCCGCTGCCGGCGGCCGACTATGACCCATATATGTTGCCTGTCTGATCAACGATGGGAAGGGCATCAAGGAGAGTTGGAGAGAGAGTTCTCCAGCACCAAAAACAAACAAAAAAATAAAAAGAAAATGAGTTGATGGGAAGGGGGCATCAACGAGAGTTGGAGAGAGAGTGATCCAACATAAAAAAACAAAAACAAAAAAAAGAAATGGTGTTGGTGGAAAGGGCATCAACCTTGGAAGTTGGAGAGAAATGCTCAAATACAACCAAGAGAAAAAATATCATGATTTGGAGAGAAAGTGCTCCAACACAACCAAGAAAAAAAATATTGTGAGTTTGACAGAAAGTGCTCCAACAGTTGGAGGTTGGAGAGAAGGTGCTTCGACATAACCAACAAAAAAATGAGAATTTAAGAGAACTACTCCAATAATTGAAGATAAGTTCTCCAATACAACACCAATGACAAGAAATAAATTGAATATTAAAGAAAACTGTTTTTCAATACAACAACAATGACAAGAAGAAAGAGACAAAAATATACAACTTTGAATCACGGGAAAATGTTGGAATTGATAATTCAAAGTTGGAGTAGGAATCTTAAGTTATTTAGGATTTGTCCTATTTCATATAGGAATATATTTTCTAGTTTTAGTTTAATTTGGTTTTTAACTATTATAAATAGGAATATTGTTTGTTATTTTCAATATACATAAAATATAGAAATATACATAAATATACAAAATAGATAGAACTTGAAGTAAAATTCAAGAACATTTGATTTTATAAATAAAATATTTTCCTTCAATTCACAATTTCCACAAAACTGAAATACCACAATGAGTAAGTAAATTCATCATATGTTTTGCACTGATTTTAAGGTTCAAAGCCTTGAAGAAGCCCTTTTCCATGTTCACTTTTATTTTAAAACTATAAGTGAAATGAAATTGTTGCACAACCTTAACCCTAAAAAAAAATTCAATTTTGGAGGAGTATTATTACTCAACAATATATATATATATATATATATATATATATATATATATAAAAGAGGAGAAGATTACAAAAGTTCACATGACTTAGGTGAACTATCTTTTCGCTCAAACTTTCTTTGGCTTAGTTTACTAGGGATTCTCAATATCCACACAATTCTTGCCAACAACAATTTTATCATTTTTTGTCACATAATTATCATAATATATAACCAACAACATGATGAATAAAATAGCCGTGTTCACGCCAATAATCACTTTACTAGCCTTCTTCATACCAAAATGACATCTCTGGTAAAATGATATCCAATGTGTACAAGGCTGGTAAAATAATTTTTGGTATGAACAAGGCTAGTAAAATGTTTATTGGTGTGAACAAGGCTATTTGTCTTCACCATTTTGTTGGTTATAAGTAATGCTAATCACCTTATAATAATTGATAATATTTTTGTCTGCACGAGATGTGTGGAAATTGTGGATCCTTAGAAAACTGAGTCAAAGGAAGTATATATATATATATATACTGTCGAGTAATAATACTCCTTCAAAATTGAAAGAGATTTTAGGGTTAAGGTTGTGCATGGATTTCATCTGTTCTCTTATAGTTTCAAAACAAAAGTGAACATGGAAAAGAGCTCCTTCAAGGTTTTCAACCCTGAAACTAGTGCAAAACAGATGATGAGTGAATTTACTTCTTGTGGTATTTTCATTTTGCGGACCTCCTTCTTCATCTTTTTCTTCTTATTTTGGAGATGTTGGTAGTGGATGAGGGAAGGGGAAAGCCTCGATGATGTTTAAATCATCAAAACTACAATACCAATGAACTTAGATCACATGGTCTTTTATTCTTATTCTTTTTCTATGTGAATATACAAATATTTTATCTATGATTTTTTCTGACTCATTTTTTTTGAATTTTCTTATGTAATACTTGTGAAAATATGGGTTGTGAATAAGGGGAGAGAAAGTTAAAATAGGAGAGATGCCTTTGTGATGCAGGTAGATTTTGTACTAACATTTTATATATGTTGAATCTCCTATTTTTATTAGTAATATGTAGATTTTTTCCGTAAGTTGATGTCCTATGCACTTATGTTATTTTCAAATTACCAGATTGTGTGTTTATTAAAGTAACTTTGCAATAGAACTATGAGAATACCTCAAAATATTTTGAATTATAACTTCAGTAGCCCAAACCTTGTAGTTTATTCGTAAAAAAAATTCTTCTAATTAATATTTGTTTCTTTTATGGTATAGTCAATCAAATTTAAAGAAATGTATGTTATTTTATATATCTCTTCAAAAATAAAGATTTTCTTCTTTACAAAAAAATTTCACATGTGATACAAATTACAAGAATAGAAAGTTACCTAGAAATGTTTCCCTTAGGGATCGGTTTGGTAATATGTAGCCAATTGGAGTGGAAGATATTTTTCTTCCTAATATGGATGGGTGAAATCCATCGAGATTGGTATCAGAGCTTCTACGATCCTTGTAGAAGATCTAAGAGTTTTCGCTGTCGGCGGCCGGCTATGACCCATATATGCTGTCCGTCTGGCCAACGATCATGTTGACTAAAGTTGGACGAATAATATATGCATGAAAAGAACATGCAAGGAGGAAAGACTTTCAAAAATATTACAGATTTAAAGAAATGCAACCAAACACAAGAGGAAGAAACTCTTCTCTAAATTACTAGTTAGAGAAAGTCAAAAACAAAAATAAAATAAAAACAAAAAGAAAAGGAGTTGATGGGATGGACATCAAGGAAAGTTGGAGAGAGCGTGCTCCAGCACAAAAAACAAACAAAAAAATAAAAATAAAAGGATTTGATGGGAAGGGCATCAACGAGAGTATGAGAGAGAGTTCTCCAACACAAAAAACAAAAAAAAAACAAAATGAAATGGTGTTGGTGGGAAGGGCATCAACCTTGAAAGTTGTAGAGAAGTGCTCCAACACAACCAAGAGAAAAAATATCGTTAGTTAGAGAGAAAGTGCTCCAACACTTGAAAGTTGGAGAGCAGTACTCCAACACAACCAATAAAAAAAATATTGTTAGTTTGATAAAAAGTGTTCCAACACTTGGAAGTTGGAGAAAAAGTGCTTCGACATAACCAAGAAAATAAATAAATGAGAATTGAAGAGAACTACTCCAACAATTGAAGATTGAAGAAAAGTTCTCCAATACAACACCAATGAAAAGTTCTCACTTTGTTATTTTTTCCCAAATATTTCATTCTGTTTTACGAGGCATTTTAACTTTTTAACTTTCAATTTTCAAGTATGATTCATTTTAAAAAAATACCTGATGAAATTATTCTTTTTTGTTAACTACTTTGATAAGTTACCAAATAATTTATAATTATTCTAATGGTATCATACATTTCTCTTTTTTCTCTTGCAAAAAATAAAATCAACATATCTAATCCAAACTTATATACAATTTTACCTTATTTCATTGTTTTATTGTAGATAATGACAATATTATATTTTTTTCTTTATTATTTTACAAGATTATTTCCTCAACAATGGTTTCCACTTACAATACACTATTATTATTACTATATTCTTTTCATATATTTACTATATCCGTCTCTTTCTATATATTTTTACAATACTGTTGAATATTGAGTGTAAAGGTGCCTCCGCAAATTCTTCTGTTCTATTAGAAAAGCTTGCAGGGTTAAATACCACCATAAATTCTTCTATTTTTTGAAGAAGATCATAGGGTTATGGTACTAGTGTGAATTATTCTATTCATAAGAAACTTGTAGGTTTAATCTTGTAATATTTTGACAACAAAAGAGAAAATTGAAAGTGGTTTCTTCAAGGTTTTCAACCCTGATACCAGTGTGGCAGTGTATAGTGAATTTTTAGTAGATTTCTCCCCACGTTGCATTAAATTAGTCAATTTTCTTTCTATAATATCATTCTTTATAGAGATGCGACACTCAATATGTGAAGGGGAAAGCCTTGGTGAGATTTAGATCTTCAAAATCTATGCGTTATGGAAGTGAATTTTATACTAGTTTATATATTTTATATTTCCTAATTTTATACCAATATTATATAGAATTGAGTTTGTTGATGTTAGTAATTGCATATATCATTTCAAACATGACCATATTAAGAGTGTTAAAGTAAGTAGCTTTGCAGTAGACTATGAAAATGCCTCATATTTTATTTTATAGTTTTTTAAATAGTTACATTCTTGAATTCGAATACCAGAAGTCTCATATTTTGAGTTTATTTGAAATATTTTTCATCTAATATTGGTCGATTTTATGATATGGTCAATCTAATTAGAAGAAACTGATATTGTTCAAAAATTTATTCAAAAATGAAACTTGTTTTCTTTTTATATTTTGTTCTTCACAATAAATCCCCATACTTTAAACAAATTAATTCAAAAGATACCTAGGAAGGTTACCTTAGGGATCACTTTGGTAATGTGTTGTCTATAGGAGTGATCAAAATTGGATGGGATTTTAATTTTTAATATGAATGGGAGAAACTCATTGAGGACAACACTCTAGAGAGGGTTTTTAAGTACACTATGCTTTCTGATGACTTTTAGCTCCTTGGGAGCAGGACTTCTGGTTTTAAACTGATTTTACAGATGAAAATTTGGTTTGGAGGGAAAATATTTTATTTTCGCCTTATAAGGTTAATTTTGATAAGCTCTCGCAGCCCGCACACTGAATTTCGGGTTTCGTTTACTTTTGATAAGCTCTGCTGGGGTTATGTAGTATCCTCGGGGGTCCACGGGATAGCAACTGAGACAAATCAGGATCTTTTTGCATTAATCTTGGATTGGCCACATATGCACTACATTGATTTGTGTGATTGACTGGCTGTGTGACTATTTGGGGTGAATGTTTAGTTGTTGACCTGTTTGTTGGTAGTGTTAGTTTCTTTTGCTTGTATCAATCTCTTGTTTAGTTTCATCGTGCTATTTGCATATATTTTGGGCCTATTTTGTACGTTTTGTATCATACTACAGATATATGACATGGCCCTTTTTCTTATTTATTATCCTTGACTTCCACATATTACTACTGTTATTACATAAATTGCGCGCCTATTCCGCTCCTCATCTTGTATTTTGGGTTTCGGCTTGTCCACTCGGTGTATTGTAGTGGATGTCATCATGGCCCGGTTTTGGGTCATGAATGGTTTTAGACTGACTTTTCTTGGTGGGATAAGATGAGTGCAATCACGTCCTTTTTTTTACCGTGACAAACACTAACAACACATTATTATTATTACTATTGTTAAAAATATTCCTTTAAGATATTTATAATATTCTCCGCTTTATATTCTTTTAAAATATTGTAGATCCTTTTAATATTAAGGTGGCTTCGCAAATTCTTTTGTTCTATTAAAGAAACTTCTAGGGTTAAGGTGCCGCAGCAAGTTCTTCTCTTCTCTTAAAGAAGATCGTAGGGTTAGGTTGCTGCCGCCGCAAATTCTTCAATTCTCATAAAATATTGAAGATTTATGTTCGTAAAAGTTTGACGACAAAAGAGAACATGGAAAACGGACACTTCAAGGTTTTAACTCGTGAAACCAATGTACAATGGTTGGTAAGTTTATTTATGCCCTCCTGGAATTTGATTTCCCAAAAAGTTTTCTTTAATTTCTTTCATTTTAGAGATGCGGGAATGGGATTTGGGATGGAAAATTCCTTGATGAGATTAAGATTTGTAAAACCTCTGTGTGCTTCAAGTTAATTTTATACTAGTATTATATATGCTAAATTTCCTTATTTTATATGAGTACTAGGTAATTTACCCGCGCGAATGCTAAATTTCTTTATTTTATATGAGTACTAGGTAATTTACCCGCGCTACGCGCGGACATAAATAATCTTTCTAAGCTTTTGAACAGCCTTTCCAGTAATCGACTGTTATAAGAAAAAAAATATTAATTTTTGTAGGTTTTAAGAACATTTCAATAGAAATTAAATGATTTTACATTATCACATATCTCAAGAATTTTAAATCTATAATGAATGATTAAAAATATCTTGATATCTAATCATTTTTATCTGTTACATAATTTATCATAATATATGTTTGATGCTATAATTGTCTTGTTAAAACTGAGTGATGTTTTTATGTAGCGATTAAACATATATTTTTTTATTTTTTTGTACATGAAAAATATAGAACTGATAATTTTATGGTTAGAATAACTCCTTGTTAAAAACAAATTATATAAAAGTTTTCGATAATCAATATTAGTTATAAATAAGTTAAGACCGTTAAAAATATAGACCACCACAACATAAATAATTTTTTTAGAGACAATCTACTTGTATGAGGTCAAACGTTCACCACTTTTCGTTATTGTTACTTTGTTACTCTAACAAAATTTATAGAAGGAGAAAAATAAATTTAACAGCAAAATAATATTGTTGACCCTTTTAGAAATTCATGCTTCATTAAAATGCTGCTCTGAAGGCCCTTCTAGATGCTTCATCAATGCAACTTTATGACTTTTTCAGAAATATGTATGTATAGTTGTTGCATTATGAAAGTACAAGTAGATCAAAATATTGGATTCTAGACTTATGTTAAAGAAATTTTCCCGAACATTAAAAATTAAAAATGAGTCTAACCTAGATAACTCAAATGCTCAGAAATGACTTGGGACATAAAGGACAACAAATCTATGTTAATAGACATATCTTTTGTAGCTTAAGATATTACTTTTATTTAGAGCAGGTTTTGTTTCATATTCTTCAAATTAAGCCTGTTGAAAATAGTCATAACTCACACCAAATATATTTAGTAGAGCTGACTGAGAAGGAAAAAAAGAAAAACATCAAAAGGACGAAAGTTTTGTCCAAGTGAGATCACATACATACCAAACGAAAAATAATCAATACAATTTCAAAGATACAACAAAACAGCGAGAAAAAACATACACTAAAGGGATATCCAATGATGATAGCAAATCATTCTAACCAAAAAAGTTCTCATGTTTTAAAATAACATACCTCAAGAAAAATGACTAACACTTCAATCAACTTTTAATCCTTAAAGTACTCATAATATTCAGTGATAAAATTTAGTAAAAATAGATAACAATAACATAAAAACAAAAAAATATGGGCATGCAAAGTTATTAAATCTCAGAGAAATTTCTAAATAACACAAAATCTCATCCTTGTATGTGAAGAAATGACGTTGTTGATGAACAAATTAGAGATTTTTAAGGGTTTTTTTATTGTACCTTCAACAATTCCAGCAGAGAAAACTTGTCTGAATACTCAATTAACGTTTGTTATTTAATATGTACTAACAAATACTTATAACAATAATATTGCAGAAACATAAACAACAAAATTTAAAGCATGTACTAAAAAATATTAATTAATAATATAAGTATAAATTAATGACTGTAAAAATATACCAGGATCTGTAACAATATAATGAAACAGAATGGAAAAAATTGAGCCAACTGAATGCATAATGTCCCCTTAAGGAAATTATTCCCCCTAGTACTCGAAATTTAAAAGAATAGATCCTCTCAAGAAAGAACGATTCTATTCACCAGTGTATTGATACAAAAAAAATGGTGTCCGTGAGTCATTCAACAGGAGCAAAGTACACAATTATTTAATTGTCCAGAAGAAGAAGAAGACGTTCAAAAATTTTGTTGTTTTAAAATGAGAGGAAATTCCTCTATTTATACACAACAAAAGGTAATGTGAACAAATGCTTATTGTGTCTTATCGTAAAAGGTCACAACCTTTCATAAAAGTCATAACTTCTCATAAAAGTCGCAACTTTTCATAAAAGTCGCAACTCTTCATAAAAGTCGCAACTCTTCATAAAAGTCACATTTCATGAAAGGGGAAGGCTAGTATTGAAAATAAAAATTATTAAAAGGGAATCCTGGTTTGCGGTGGCGCCACGTAAGATGGTCTAGGGTTCTTTTATATATATATATATATATATATATATATGATTATATAGAATTGAATTAGTCAATGTCATAAATTACATACGTCATTTCCAAATGACCATATTACTAGTGTTTAAGAAAGTAATTTTGCAGTAAACTATGTGAACGCCTCAAATATTATTTTTTTAGTTTTTGAAGTAGTTATATTTTTTAATTCCAACACCAAAAGTCTCATATTTTAAGTTTATTTTAAATATTTTTCCATCTAATACTGGCTTATTTTATGATATGGTCAATATAATTAAAAGAAACTTAGTTTATTCAACATTTTAGTCCAAAATGAAACCTTTTTTTCTTTTTTTTTCTTCACAAAAAGCCCCATAGGTTATACAAATTACAAGAGTGGAAAGATACCTAGAGAGGTTTCCCTTAGGGATGGCTTAGGCAATATGTGACTTATATGAGTGAACAAAATCTGAAGATATTTTTATATTCAATATTGATGTCAGAGGAGAGAAATTCATTGAGGACAATATTGTAGAGTTTGGAGACTTCTTGATTTTTTATTATGATGAAACAATTCACTTAAAATTACCAGAAATAACTAAATGTGTAAAGAAAGGAGTTGGAGGTTAAAAATTGGTTGTGGAGGAGGAGGAAGAAAAAATGAACTTAAAAAGAGCATAGAGTTAAATGGAAAATTTTGGCTAATGATAACAATAAAAGTTCTTCTTTTGATTATAGCGATGCTAATTACAGGGTAGAAGATTTACCATCCGCAATTCTGCTAGCAAAGATTTGTGTCAAAATGCAAAAGTTGGAAATGTGGTAAAACAAGCCTAGTTGTTGGATGGGGAACTGCATGAATGAAAATGAAAAAATTATTTGTGAATTAATGAAAGAAAATGTAATGACCCTCTAGGTCATTATCTCTATTTTTCAATATTTTTGGTATTTAGAGTGACCCTAGAAATTTATGACTTGTTTGGGTTGATAGCTCGGTCACCTGGTCATTCATTTGGTTTTATGCAAGTTTCCCTATTTTGGAGCTTCTAAAGTTTAAACTATTGTCTTTGGTAAGACTTCAATTAAACATCCTTGGAATATAATCCTGAAGGTTTTATTAGCTCCTGAACGTCAAGCTTGGTCTAGATGGACCTTTGGTCCAGGTCTCGTGGCTTCTACAATCATTTTAGTCAACCTTGTGGCTAATGGCTAAGAATGTATTAGGTGTTGGACAAAATTTTTGTTGATACAATCTATGATGGAAGTTTTGATATCTTTGTTGAGTCTAGAATGAATAATTTGGTGGGGTAATGTAGTTTTTTTGTGTGCATGGGGTTCTGAACCAATCTTAACCACCCGATCGGAGTTCGTTAGGTTTTAGCAATTTTCGTTTGTGCAAGCATTCTTGTGTAGCTGCTTTAGCGGCCTAGGACCACTTTAGAGTTTGTCGCTTTAACAACCTATAGACCACTGGAGTGGAGGTGGGCCAACATATGCTTGGTTGCTTTAGCAGTGGCCGCTTAAGCAATCATTTGGCCCTTTAGCGTCATCACTGGTAGTTATATTCCGTTTTCAGCTCATTGTTCATTATATTATTACTCCATTGTAATACATAAGAGATTAAAATTAAGAGTTTATTACTGCGAATATTTGGGAATCGTGCTTTGGGATATTGTTAGGAACGTCGTTTACGCATTTAACCCATAAGTTCCCTTCAATTTCCTTTGTTTTGAATCATTGATTGTAAATTCTTGAATAATTGTGCATGACATTTTTAGGCACTTTTGAGCTTGGATTGTGCAAATTTTTGAGGCATAAGTTTCTTGAGCTTGTTGGGACGTATTGACATAGTCAATTAAAATATTTTATACGTGGGTCCCACAATGCAATTTTTAGCTCATTTTTAGTCTCATTTTCAGTTGTTGCAATTTGGGAGTTTAAACACCCCAATTTTATTTTTTAAGTTTGTTTTAAAAAAATATTTTCAACTTTAAATTTTTATTTTTTCACCCTTACCCTCGATTCCCCCCTCCCCACCACCCACTAATTTGTTTTTAAAAAATATTTTCAATTTCAAAAATTATTTTCTAATCTAGTAAAAATAAAAGTATTTCTCAAAAACATTTTTCATTCATAAACCAAACGCTAAAATCTTTTCCGGAAAATTTCTACTCACCAACCAAACATGAGAAAATAAGTCAAAAATCTACTTGTTTTCCAAGAAAATATTTTCCTTCATACCAAACACACCCAAAATGACCACTAGTTTTCCCGGTTTTTTTAAGGGAATGAAACATTTTTTGGAAATAATTTCCTTAAGTGGGAAATTGTGTTTCCTTATTTATTTCCTTAAAATTTGACTCTATATCATTATTTACTTGATACTCATCGTTTTTGTTCATTATTTTATTATTTTTATTTTCAATATTGAACTCTTTCCTACAATTGTTTTTTTTACACACTGTTGCTTACAAGTTACAAAAGAACAAAAATTGCTTTTGGGTGTCTTCTTCAAAATCTCAAGAAGTGCAACAAGCAATCGTTATATTGAAGGAACGCAACACTATTTCGATATTATTTTATAAACTAATCAAATTCGTGAGCCATGTTTTATTATTCTAACTTTATTTTATAGTTTTTTTTCTTCTTGAAAATCTGTTTTTCTTGATATTCTTAGTTCATAAGTATATATATTCTTGTTTTAGTTATTATCAAAACTATTTAATTTGAATATGTCAACTAGAAAATATGATTCCGATTTTACAATAAAGAGAGAAAAAGAGAACTTGAAGAATTAAATAATCCCAAAAAGGAGCTCTT
>JAJOOS010001957.1:0-40352 GCA_029582725.1 Solanum chiquidenum
CCCTCTTCTTGATAGATGGAAGCTATATTGAATGTGATCTCTTGAATTGGTAGGCTAGAGCATCCTCTTCTTGAATAATGAATGTATCTTGCCTTAGGTGTCTAAATGAACATAACTTGGTAGACCTAATGTCGGTAGCCTTTCTATAAATGAATGAATGATGAGGTATTTTAAGCCATGTCTTGAAATGGTAGACCTAGTGGTGGTGGCCCTTATGATGAGTCTAGAACCCAATGTGAATGTAAAACCTTGAAACGGTAGACCTAATGATGGTGGCCCTTTCATGTGTGAAATGATGAACAAAATATCGGTAGACCTAAATGTGGTGACCCTTATTGGAAAGTCAATGAGCTATCCTTAATGTACCTTGAATTGGTAGACCTAATGGTGGTGGCCTTTTTTTGTGTAATGTACCTTGGGTCGGTATGTCTAATGTTGGTGGCCCTCTCAAGTACAACAATGTAATGTGAATGAACTACTCTATGGGAATGGAGGCTAAGCACCGAGTGGATATGTCTAATGTGGTGGCTCTCCCAATGTTAGGCAAGAGTCCAATGAACATCTTTCTTATCCCATAACTATGTGCCTACCTAGGATGCTTACTAGTTCTACCCTTGGCAAGTAGAACACCCTCCTTCGGTGTGGGGTCACACGACACCAGATTCTATGATTTA
This sequence comes from Solanum chiquidenum, assembly GCA_029582725.1. NCBI lineage: Eukaryota > Viridiplantae > Streptophyta > Magnoliopsida > Solanales > Solanaceae > Solanum > Solanum chiquidenum. Next base: position 675 of record JAJOOS010001957.1, read on the forward strand.
GCTCTCATGGTCTATGTCGGTTAATGCCTACTCCCATCATATGAGATGTGCATTATGGTTTCTTAATGAGTTCTATGTAGTGTGGGTGGTAGTATGGGATGCCATCCATGCATTGCCCGAGTAGGCTTTGATAGGGTCATAGTGAGTTCTCTAAGTCTTCATGACTATTGGTTGAATGTCCTCCTAGGAAGAAGTTAAGGAGAATGTTGATCTAATGTGTAATGAATGAAATTCCTCTAAATGATATTATTGAGTAATGTTGACTCTTATATACTTAAATGTAATGATGCATTCTATACTTGGATTGTCTTATTAGTTACTTCCTAGTCATGACTTTTGAGTGTGAATGTGCCTTGTCTATGGTGACTTCAAAGGAGTACTTAGTGTGAGTAGTATTATGGGATGCTACTCATACATTAGACAAGTATGACTTAGAGTTATCTTAGATGTTGCTCTTAATGTGATATTGTAAATTATGTAATGTTGATGTCTCTTATATGCTTTATTGTGTAAAGGTGGAAAGGATGAATGGTAAGTTCACTTTTGGTGACCTTAAGGTGGTACCTTAGTGTGGGTGGTGGTATGGAACACTATCCATACATTGCGCAAGGTATAGCTTGAGGGTTACTTGAGGTGGAGGCTGAAGGTGAAGGTAAACGGTTATATGTGACTTTGTTCAAATGTGAAAAATGTGACTTGTGTGTTGGTTGTGACATATATTATTCTTTTTTTTATCAATGTTCATGAAGTTTTACCAAAATGGTATACCATGACTTTCAAACAAAGATGTCCATTTTAAGCATGTTTTTGCATGGCTTCCATACTTGGTGCATCTAATGTGCTAACCCATATTTCTTCTCCCTTTTGATATTCTTAGGTCACCGTTGCAATTTGAATTATTTTGAGGTGTTTTGATGTATTTTTCTTTATTTTTATATTTTTGGACGTTTACAAGGAAAAAGTAAAATTGTTGATATTTTCGGAAAGTTACGAAAAAGAGTCAAATGTTGATTTTTTTTGTCATTTCGATATTCTAAGAGCACTGGTGCAATTTAATTTTTTTTTGAGGTGTTTTATTGTATTTTTCTTGACTTTTATTTTTTTCGGATATTTAAGCGCAAAAATTAGAATTTTTTATTTGTTTGGGACACTTACGAATAAGAGCAAAAATTTTGATAATTTTTTTGTTTCGATATTCTAAGGTGACTGGTGCAATTTGAACTTTTTTTAAGGTGTTTTGATGTGTTTTTCTAGATTTTTATATTTTTCAGACCTTTATGAGGAAAAAATATTTTTTTTGATATATTTAGGACAGTTGCGAAAAAGAGTAATATTTTGATAACTTTCTCCTTTCGATATTCTAAAGTCATTGGTGCAATTTAATTTTTTTTCAAGGTTTTTTGATGTATTTTTCTTGAATTTTATATTTTTCGGATGTTTATGAGGAATAGTTAAAATTTTTGATATTTTTCAAACACTTACGATAAAGATTAAAATTTTGAAATTTTGTTTGTTTCAATATTCTAACGCCACTCATGTAATCTGAATTTTTTTTTGAAGTGTTTTGATATATTTTTGTTTATTTTTATATTTTCGGGTGCCAAAGAGAAAAAATTAAATACTTTTGATATTTTTCAGAGAGGTACGAAAAAGAGTAAAATTTTGATATTTGTTTGTTTTGATATTCTAAGGTCACTGGTGCATTTAGAAAAAAATTTGAGGCGTTTTGATATATTGTTTTAAATTTTTATATTTTTCGGACGTTTAAGGTTAAAAATTAAATTTCTGATATTTTTCAGACAATTACGAAAAAGAGTAAATGTTGATATTTTTTTCGTTTCTATATTCTAAGGTCACTAGTGCAATTTGAAATTATTATTTTTAGGTGTTTCGATGTATTTTTCTTGATTTCTATATTTTTTGGACGTTAACGTGAAAATATTAATAAATTTGATATCTTTCGGACAGTTACGAAAAAGAATAAGTTTCGATATTCTTTTCATTTCGATATTCTTAGGTCACTGGTGCAATATGAAATTTGTTTTTAGGTGTTTTGATGTATTTTTCTTGATTTTTATATTTTTCGGAAGTTTACGAGGAAAAATTAATGTTATTGATCTTGTTCGTAGAGTTAAGAAAAAGTGATTTTTTTTATATATTTTGTCATTTCTATTCCAAGGTCACTGGTGCAATTTGATTTTTTTTATGTGTTTCGATGTATTTTTCTTGATTTTATGTTTTTCGGACGTATACGAGGAAAAAGTACATGTTTTTGACATTTCTCGGACAATTACGAAACAAATATTTTTTTATTTTTTTTTCGTTTTGATATTCTAAGGTTACTGGTGCAATTTGAAATGTTATTGAGTTGTTTTGATCTATTTTTCTTGATTTTTTTTATTTTTCAAATGTTTACGAGGAAAAATAAATATTTTTGAGAATTTTTGGAAAGTTACGAAAAAGTGTAGAATTATGATATTTTTTCATTTCGATATTCTAAGGTCACTGGTGCAATTTGAAATTTTCTTGAAGTGTTTTGATGTATTTTTCTTGAATTTATATTTTTCAAACTTTTACTATGAAAATTTAATTTTTTTGATATTTTTTAGACAGTTATGAAAATGAGTTAAATTTTGATATTTTTTTTGGTTTCGATATTCTATAGTCACTAGTGCAATTAGAAACTTTTTGAGCGGTTTTGAAGTATTTTTATTGATTTTTTTATTTTTCAGACGTTTTCAAGGAAAGATTAAAAAATTAGATATTTTTAAGACTGTTGCGAAAAGAGTATGATTTTGATAGCTTTTTAGTTTTGATATTATATGGTCACCGATGCAATTTAAATATTTTTTGAGGTGTTTTGAGGTATTTTTGTAGGTTTTTATATTTTCAGATCTTTACAAGGGAAAAATAAAGTTTTTTACAATTTTCGAACAATTGCGATAAGAGTTATATTTTGATAACTTCCTCATTTCGATATTTTAAGGTCACTGGTGCAATTAGAAATTTTTTTGAGGTGTTTTGATGTATTTTTCCTTATTTTTATATTTTTCAAACATTTACGAGGAAAAAATAATATTTTTGATATTTTTTGGATAATTACGAAAAAGTGTAAAAATTTGATATTTTTTCGTTTCGATATTCTAAGGTCATTGGAGCAATTTAAATTTTTTAGAGGTGTTTGGATGTATTTTTCTTAATTTTTATATTTTTCTGACGTTTACAAGGAAAATTAAAATTTTTGATATTTTTTCTAACAGGTTCGAAAAAGTGTAACATTTTGATAAATATTCTTAGTTTCATTGTTCTAAGGTCAGAAGCGAAATTTGAATTTTTTTTGAGGTGTTTTGATGTATTTTCTTGATTTTTATATTTTTCAGACGTATATGAGTAAAAATTAAATTTTTTGATATTTTTCATACAGTGATTAAAAAGTGTAAAATTTTGATTTATTTTTGGTTTCGATATTCTAAGGTCACTGGTGCAATTTGAAATTTTTTTGAGATGTTTTGATGTATTTTTTTTATATATTTTTCGAACATAGTCGGACAGTAGCGAAAAAAGAGTAAATTTTTGATAACTTTTTTGTGTCGATATTTTAATGTCACTGGTGCAATTTGAATTTTTTATAGGTGTTTTGATGTATTTTTCTTGATTTTTATATTTTTCAGACCTTTACGAGGAAAAATTAATTTTTTAAGTATTTTTTCGGACCGTGACGAAAAAGTGTATTATCTTAAAATATTTTTACTTTCGATATTCTAAGGTCACTGGTGCAATTTGAATTTTGTTTGATGTGTTTTGATGTATTTTTCTTTATTTTTATATTTTCGGACGTATATGAGGAAAAAATTAAGTTTTTGATATTTTTCAAACAGTCACGAAAAAGTGTAAAATTTTGATATATTTTTCGTTTTGATATTCTAAGATCACTAGTGCAATTTGAAATTTTTTTGAGGTGTTTTTATGTATTTTCTTGATTTTTTATTTTTCAGACAGTTGCGAAAAAGAGAAAAAATTTGATAACTTTTTTGTTTCGATATTCCAAGGTCATTGGTGCAATTTGATTTTTTGTTGAGGTTTTTTGATGTATTATTCTTGATTTTTATATTTTTCAGACGTTTAGAAGGAAATACTAAAAATTTTGATACTTTTCGAACAATTTCAAAAAAGTGTAAAATTTTGATAACTTTTTCGTTTCGATATTCTAAGGTCACTGGTGCAATTCGAATTTTTTTGTGATGTTTTGGTATATTTTTCTTGATTTTTATATTTTTCTTATGTATATGAGGAAAAATTTAAATTTTTGTTATTTTTCATATAGTTACGAAAAAGTGTAAAATTTTGATATATTTTTCGATTGGATATTCCAAGGTCACTAGTGCAATTTGAATTATTTTGAGGTGTTTTTATGTATTTTTCTTGAATTTTTTATTTTTCGGACACTTATGTGGATTATTTTTTTAATATTTTTCGGACAGGTACGAGAAATAGTAAATTTTTTATTTCTTTTTTCGTTTCGATATTCTAAGGTCACTGGTGCAATTTGAATTTTGAGAGGTATGCTGATGTATTTTTCTTGATTTTTATATTTTTTTGACGTTTACGAGGAATAGTTAAGATTTTTGATATTTTTTTGGACAATTACGAAAAAGAGTAAAATTTTGATATATATTTTTTGTTTCAATATTCTAAGGTCACTGGCGTAATTTGAATTTTTTTGAGGTGTTTTGATGTATTTTTATTTTTTTCGAACGTATACGAGAAAAAGTTAAAATTTTGATATTTTTCGTACAGTTACGAAAAAGTATATAATTTTGATATATTCTTTCATTTTGATATTCTAAGGTAATTGTTGTAATTTGATTTTTTTTAGGTGTTTTGATGTATTTTCCTTGATTTTTATAATTTTCAAATGTTTACGAAGAAAAATTAAAATCTTTGATATTTTTCAGATAGTTACGAAAAAGAGTAAAATTTTGATATATATTTTTCGTTTCAATATTCTAAGGTCACTGGCGCAATTTGAATTTTTTTTAGGTGTTTTAATGTATTTTTCTTGATTTTTATATTTTTCGGACGTATACGAGGAAAAATAAAAATTATTGATATTTTTTGTAGAATTATAAAAAAAGTATAAAATTTTGATATATTTTCCATTTCGATATTCTAAGGTCACTCGTGCAATTTGAATTTTTTGAGGCGTTTGATATATTTTTCTTGATTTTTATATTTTCAAATGTTTACAAGGAAAAAATAAAAAAATTGATATTTTTCAGACAATTACGAAAAAGATTAAAATTTTGATAACTTTTTTGTTTCGATATTCTAAAGTCACTGGTTCAATTTGATTTTTTTTTAGGTTTTTTGATGTATTTTTGTTGCTTTTTTATATTTTTTGGAGGTTTACAAGGAAAAAATAATTTTTTGATATTTTTCTCAAAAAGTGTAAAATATTAATATATTTTTTGTTTCGATATTCTAAGGTCACTGGTGTAATTTGAATTTTTTTTGAAGTGTTTTGATGTATTTTTCTTTATATTTATATTTTTCAGACGTATATGAGGAAAAAATACAATTTTTGATATTTTTCGAACAGTTACGAAAAAGTGTAAAAATTTTAACATATTTTTCGATTGGATATTCTAAAGTCACTAGTGGAATTTCAATTTTTTTTGAGGTGTTTTGATACATTTTTCTTGATTTTTATATTTTTCAGACGTTTACGAGAAAAATTAAAAAATTTCATAATTTTCGGATAGTTGCGAAAAAGAGTAAAAAATTAACTTTTTCGTTTCGATATTCTAAGGTCACTGGTGCAATTTGAATTTTTTTGAAGTATTTTTCTTGATTTTTATACTTTTGGGACATTTATGAGGAAAAAATAAAATTTTTGATAGTTTTCGGACAATTGCGTAAAAGAGTAAAAGTTTGATAACTTTTTTGTTTCAATATTCTAAGGTCAGTGGTGCAATTTTAATTTTTTTGAGATGTTTCGATGTATTTTTTATGATTTTTATATTTTTCGAGCGTTTACGAGGAAATATTAAATTTTTTGATATTTTTCGCACAGTTAGGAAAAAGTGTAAAATTTTAATATATTTTTTGTGTTGATATTCTAAGGTCACTGGTGTAATTTGAATTTTTTTGAGGTGTTTTGATGTATTTTCTTATTTTTATATTTTTCGGACATTTACGAGGAAAAATTAAAAAAATTGATATTTTTCGGACGGTTACGAAAAATAGTAAGATTTGTATATTTTTTTCGTTTCGATATTCTAAGGTGACTGGTGCAATTTGAATTTTTTTTGAGGTGTTTTGATGTATTTTTTTTATATATTTTTCGAACGTAGACGAGGAAAAATTAAAATTTTTGATATTTTTTGTACAATTACGAAAAAGTGTAAAATTTTGATATATTTTTCGTTTCGATATTCTAAGGTCACTGGTGCAATTTGAATTTTTTTCAGGTGTTTTGATGTATTTTTCTTGATTTTATATTTTTCGACCGTTTACGAGGAAAAAATAATTTTTTTGATATTTTTCGGATAGTTGCGAAAAAGAGTAAAATTTTGATAACTTTTTCATTTCGATATTCCAAGGTCACTGGTGCAATTTGAATTTTTTTTGAGGTGTTTTGATGTATTTTTCTTGATTTTTATATTTTTCGGACGTTTACGAGGAAAAAATAATTTTTTTGATGATTTTCGGACAGTTACAAAAAAGAGTAAAATTTTGATTCTTTTTCGTTTCGATATTCTAAGGTCATTGGTGCAATTCTTCGGATTCTAAATAGTATTACTAGGGAGTGTTTGTCACGACTCAAAAATGGACGTGATGGCACTCGTCTTATCTCACCAAGACAAGTCAGCCTAAAACTCAACCATTACAATAAAATGCGGAAATTTTATAATCAACTCAAAAATACCCCCAAAATCTGGTTGTCATGTGCACAAGCCTCTAATGTGTTATAACAAAATTGAAAGAAAATACAAGTTTCAAATGACATTGTTTCTAGAATAGAACAAAATCATTATTAAGGAGAAAGAAGGTCCGCTGAAATGACAAACAACTACCTCTCAAACCTCCACAAGAAGCCTCAGACAAGGAGAAGAGAAAATATCACAAAGGTTCGGGCTAGTAACCTACAAAAAAATATAGTAGCAAGGGGTGAGCACCAAACCACATGGTACTCAGCAAGTAAACCTCTAAACACAAACTAAGGGGATAGAATACGGGTACTCTTTACACCCCAATCGAACATCCACAACTACAACCTGCATAAAACCAACCCAACCTAATAGTTCTCAATTTACAAGCACATATCTCAACAACAACATTCTAACAATCACATATTCTCAACAACAAACTCAATATTCATCAATTACAACCTCCACAACTACAACTTGCATAAAATCAACCCAACCTAACAGTTCATAATTCACATAGCACACAACTCAACAACAACACTCTAACAATTACATATCCTCAACAACAAGCTCAATATTCATAAATCAAAGTTCCACAGAAAGGCACTCACAAAATCAGTAAAACACAATATCAAGTTCACTAATGATAAATATGTGCAATGCAATGGAATGTAAGGTCAAGTATAGTGATGCATGTCTGACCTAGTGATACACACCCGTTGTCTCTCAGTCCGGGACCCATGGGGGACATATCTGTCCATGCATCCATCGCGGCACGCGATACGTCCCTCGATATATAGTTTCCATCACGATGCGCGATACGTCCCTCGAAATATAGTATCAGTCGCGGCGCGCGACACGTCCCTCGAAATGGTACATCCTCTTTAATTTCTTATTCTTTCTCAATTCACATAACACTTTTCACAACCATGTCTCAGAACAATGCAAATGACATGTTCACATAAATAATGAGGAGATGACCATTTTCATAACATTGCACAATTCATAACAACACAATCATGATACAACATCAACAATGATTCAACAAGCCTTTCAAACCGTTCTCAACACATCACACACAAATAATTAGTCACGTTGCCTTTTATTACCCATTTTTTCATCATTAGAATTAATCAATGTGGACAAGTCAACCCATCACCAAGTTTCATTACCCCCAAACACATATTACAAGGAAATACACGAATTCCATACACTTAACAAGGGTTTAGAAATTCACTTGCCTTAATCAATCAAGAATTCACTCCGAAACTTGAGCCTTCCCCATTCGTTGAACTTCCAACTCAAAGAAATCTATTCAAATAAATGACCACAATAAGATTTCAAAACTAACAACACTCATATTACTATGTGTTTAGCCTTGACCCAAAAATTCACCCAAATTTATAATCAAGTTCCTAAATCTTGATGTCAATTAACATGTCAACTCATATTTTTAAATTTTAAGTCTAGGGTTAGCCTCAATTCCTCTAAATAACATAAATCTAATAATATTCATATAATATAGTATCGCTAAAATTCAAGTACATCACACCAATACGCTGGAACATGGATCATAATGTGATGACCATGAAGAACTTTGCAACTCCGAAATCAATAGAAATCAATAACCTCTAATAACAAAATAATATTTTAACCCATATTACTCCCATTCAACTATCACTGCCAATGTTAATCAAGTTCATTCTACTATCACTGCCAATCATTGCCTTATCATTGACAATGATTGTGTCACTCAATTTTGTTATTATCCTCGGTCACAAAAGCACGGCCAATTCACCTCTTAATTTTTCAACCCAATAATATTATAATACTAATTCCTATATGCAACAATAATATAAGTAGGCACAATTCGAAACTCACTTGAAAATTTCCTGAATCGTGTGATGCATTCCTCTGCCTCTCTCGTAGGTCTTCTTCTTCTCTTTCTTTTCTCAAATTGCGGTCTTAGAATGTGAAACCCGCTGATTTTTTTTTAATAATTATGGACCAAGTGGTATAGGATTTTAAATAAAATTTTCAGACTTGGCCAATTATTATCAATTAACTAAATAAATATCCGTCAATTTAATAATCGTAGTTATCGAGTTCAAAATTTTCAAACCAACTTTATCAGCTAATCAAAAATTACTCGGAGCAACTATCGGGAGGGGTAAAATGGTTATTTTATAAAAACTTCTAAAAATGACTTTTCGGGTCATTACAATGTTCCTTGGTGGCATGGATTCGCAGATGAAGAAAGTTGACTCAACTGCTTCTCAAATGTTTAATGGACGATGCATGTGAATCTATCTTTTTCCCAATGCTTGATAGATAAGTAAGCATCTCTTTCACATTATCATCTGTTGAGTCGTACCTTTTCATCATTTTGGACATCATATCCTCAATGCGATTTAAACTTGATTCTTCATCTCAACTTCCTGGTGCAACATATGGGCCACCCTTATCATTTTTATTATTGTCTTTCCGTGCCCAATCGTCTTCTCTATTTTAACCTCAATTTGTGTCATTATATCCATTCGAGTTGTAATTGTTATCGTGATTATAGTTGTCTTCCCAGTTGTAGTTTCGACCATGATTTCCTTGACCTTGGCGCCAAGTGTCCTAATTGGATGCTTGGGCATAAGTCCGAAAACACCTCGTCTGATCATTCACACAATCAACTTCTTCATATACATACTCATCATGAGGTGGTTCTCTATTACTGCATCTTACTATATTAATTTTTTTTTGCACTAGAACCTCAATGTTTTAACACCAAGTCAACCTCTGTTCTTAATTAAGAAATCTCTTGACCCATCTCATCATTTTCTTGGTTGTTGGTTTCTTGCACCGAAAAAAGAGCTCTTTGTGGTGGTTGCACCTCTAGTGCATCATGCCTTATTAGTTTTGGCAATCTTTTCAAGTTTCTCTGCAACTTGTTAAAATATGTTTTCTATAAGTGATCCTCCAGTAATAGTATTCGCCACCGCTTTTCCGTTGTTATCCAATCCTCTGTAGAAGAACTTCTTAAGTAACTCATCATTAATTTAGTGGTTCGGGACAATTCTCATGTAGCCTCTGAATCTTTCCCATGCAGCACTCACCAACTCCCCAGGTAGTTGCTCGAAGTTATTGATTTTATCTTTAAGCTTTAACTTCTTTGACAATGGGAAGTATTTTTCTAGGAATACTCTATATATGCAACTCCTCTCATGTAGTAAGTGAGTTGTATGGAAGCTCAGATAGCCACACGATTGCATCAATGATAATAGGAACACATGTAACTCGATAGTGTTCATGTCTAAGTCTGACTTGCCCACACTACTCTTACAAACTCTAATAACTTTGCTCCGATGAGCATATGTGTATTTTGATGGAAGACCAGCAAACAATCCTCTGGATGTAAGCATTTGCATTAGGCTGCTAATGAAAACAAACATATGTTTAGGTGGCAGTGGTGGTACGACAATGGGACCCATTATTCCAACAACATGATCAATCCGGTAACTATCTCGCACATTGCGTGTTCGCCTCTTCTCGAGCAGAGGTTGATCTTAGACTATCGGTGGGTTGTTCTGGATGTTTCCTTGTACCTCTCCTACACCCACAAGTCAGGTTTCATGATTACACTTTGTCCCTCTCCGAATAGATCGACATTCCGTCCTAGATTTTGGCCACATCTAGTGTTGGTCATTCTTCATAGTCTTTTTTTTAGCTCTGGACTGAAAGGGGTCATGGAATTTCCTTGAATCCGTGTACTAGGCATACACTTCGAACTAAACCTATAAGAAAAAAATAAAAGAAAATGTGAATCAGGAAATAATTAACAAATATCGCAATAACAAAAATTAGTCTAATCTAAAAGCCTTATTCCCGAAAATGATGCCAAAATTTGATATGCCTAAATTACACCTCCCTAAAGAAGTACAAGTGGTCGTTATTTAAATAAAGAACTTAAAATAGGTTAGGGTCTATCCCACGAGGAATGAGGTCTAATCTTAGCCTAATTGATTTTTAGTTATACTTTTAGTCGAGTTATTTTACGTGGGATCTAGACTTAGCCTAATTGATTGTTACTTATACTTTTAGTTGAGTTATTTCTGTAAAAAGGGGATTTTGTGAAACAAAAGCTTTATTGAATAATTGTAGGAACTCGTAACAGAGTAAACATGATTGAATGTTTTGTAGAATCAATAGAAGATGAAACTAGGAAATTATGTTCCCCACAAGTTCATAATGCAGTAAACCTTATAGTAGTAGCCTTGTTTAGTGTCTAGCATGAATAGTTGGTAACTAAGGTATCTTGGTAAGTTAGGTATCTCTTAAGTGGTTGGTCGCCCAAATAAGTTAATTTTACCACGCAACTTGGTTCGTCTACGGGTGTATACTTTACTAACCCTTACCTTTGACCCTAGATTAAATATCCCTTGACCTACGTCAAGTTATTAGATTATGGTTGATGCCCTAAAATCTCTATTGTATAGGAATAAGGCAATTTCTTATGTATGCATCCGTTAAAAATCAATCAAAGAAATGAAATACCATACATGCATAAACACTATCCAAGAATTATTAATTAGTAGGTTTACGCTGTTAATTACTCTTGGTTCCACAACCCTAATTGTGAAATTAGCTACTCATGCTTGTTTGATCACAATTCATATTAATTGAGTCAAATAAATCATGAACTTACAAGAATAATTGATGAATTCCAGAATCTTGAATTGAAGAACAAAAGATTGCAATATAAACCAACGATTTCAAAAACTAGAATGAAAAAGTATTTCACAAATTAATTCCCTTAAGCAAAAACCAGGTTATCAACTGTCTAAATGCAAAAAAGAATAATGAACGACTCTTTATAAACATCTAATCCTAGTCAAAATAGGATTTGGACCGTCGCTTCTATGGTTTGGATTTACGACTCGTAGGCATTCCTACGGCTCGTAGGAACCTTTCATTCAAACAACTTCTTCTATAAAATTCTCTCAAATTTTCTACGGGTATGTTCTACGACCGGTAGAACTTTGCACGACCCGACCTGGCTACTCACAGTCCAAATATTGGAGCTCAACATCTCTGATCTTTTCAACAACTTGGACCGACGGCTCGTAGTCAAGTCTTGTGATCTCACAATTAGCTCTAAAAATCACTGATTCATTCTACGAGTCATTCATGCAGCTCATAGAAAAGTCTATGGCTCGTAGGTCGACTCATCAAACCTCCAAAAGTTGTTGTTTCACTGTATCTTCCATCCCGACTTGTCAAAACCTTCAAATCAACTAACAAGTGCCTAAAAACCATGGAAAACTCCAAGTTTAAAGAATTATAAGTACTGTAAATATGCAATACATTAGAACCCAACCCCAACCTCGAATCGAAACCCGACTCAACCTCTACTTGAAAACCCAACCTCGACCTGAAAACCCAACCTCGACACTCTGCCTTGATCTTAACCCTAGACCCGACCTCAACCCAAACCCAAAACATGAAACCCAACCTCAAACCTAACCTTGGTCAAAGACCTGACTATGACCTCGATCGCAACCTCGACCCGAGATCCGACCCCAACCTCAACCTCGATCTGAGACCCAACCCCTACCTCGACCCCGAACCAGACCCAAACCCAATTCCCCGACCCAAGACCCAACACAAACCTAAACCCTGATCCAAACCCCAATTTGAGATACCAACTTTAATCCTGACTTGAGACTCGATCTTAACTCGAGACCCCAACCCCGACCCCAACTTAAGACCCAACCCCTACCCCGACCTGAGACCCTGAACCTTGATCCAACCTTGACATCGACACTCATCTTCTGATCTCCAAACCTAAATTCAACATTGACACCTAAATCAAGTCCTAACACCAAAGTTTCGAATTGAGAGCTAACCCTAACCCAAGGCCCACTTCCAAAATAAAATCTTTCTTCAACATTTGACCCTGACATCCAACCCCAAAATCTGACTCAAAATCTCATCCCTAACACCTAATTTGAAACTCAACCCAGATTTCTCTCTCAAATTCTAACTTGAGATCCGACCCCAACGCAATCTGAAACTCAAGAGTTGGATCTCAAATTGAGAATCAAGAGTTGGATCTAGTATTAGTATTCATAATCAATACCCGAGACTTAAGTTAGGGTGGAAAGTTGAGGTCTGAAGTTCAAAATAATTTTGGATAGTATTTTCCTTTTTAAAGAAAACCATTTTTCTTAAAAAAAAATTAACAAAAAGTTGATTTAGAGAACATTTTCCAAAACATTTATGTCAATCGAACATGAGAATTGGAAAACATTTACCTTCAGACCAAACACACCCATAGTGAATTTCTTAAATGATTTAATAAAACAAAAGGCTCCAACTACTCTATATTCGCACAAGAACTACTCATACTATATATTGTTCATAGATGATAAAACCCAAGTAATAGCACTACACACCTTTATAATTTTCAAATATATGTATGATTATCATCAAATCTCAGAAAGATTACTGGTGGCTCCAACTCAGACAATCACAACTCAACTTGGAGAAGATTAATGAAAATTGTACGTTTGACAAGAGCCTCTTTTGGTGCTACTACAACTACTCTGACATGAAGAACTCAACTTAAAACTCTACATTGGTACACAATGTCCTCTCAAGTGAGAGACAAACAATCCATGAAATCCTTTCAGAACTGCATAGGATTTTCATGAAATAAATATGTTCTCTCTGTCACTTGTTTGTACATAGAGCTTTCTTTGAAAGGACAAGCATACAAGAACATCAAGTAGTTGTATATTTCGAGCTGGACAATTTACAGCCTGATCTTCTCATTATCTAGTTCATTCAGATATATTATAATTCATGTTCCATCGTCTCATCTGGTACATACAACTTTTCAATGGCAGCCTGATAGAAAATGAGGAACAGTGGGAAGGACTGATATCAGATTATATAATTTGGATCAGTCTTGAAATAAAATATCTCCAAAGTAGACATGCATTAGTGGAATTCAGAAATACAGGGGGTAAAGAACAGAAAAGAACACGACCGGGTAAAATGAAGGCAAGATATTACAAAGTTTCCAACATTGAGGATAACATCGAATGTGATTTCAGTAGATGTCTGAAGCTTTTTTCTTTCTGGTATCAGTTAGAAATAGAACTATGATAAAGTAGAAGGCCAAGAGAAGAAAAGAAACCATCATTTCCTCACTTGTTGAAAAAAATTACCGGTATATATATATATATATATATATATATATATATATATATAGACACACACACACATTATGTGCATGTGAGCAAATGGGCAATTACCGTAATGGTTGCAACATTAGCTGCAGATGGTTTTTAATACAATGCTACTCCAAAATAAAGCATGGCTTTGTCGTACATATTACGCCTCTTGTATATCCTACCTATCAAAGCATAGACACTGCTCTCACGAGGATAATTCTCCTTAAGTTCCTCTAAGACTTCTTAAGCGGCATCAAAAATTCCATGCTCAAGGGGATATTAGCCTTCTGATACATTGGAAGAGGATTTTTCTTGTCTGCTACGATAGCCAGCTCCATCACTTTCAATGCCTTCTCATTTTTTTTTCCCTCCATAAGATCCATATTATAGTCTAAATTAAGAACAACATCCTGTTTCAGCATAAAAATCAGAACAGGAAACTACTACACCTTCATAGAATGTAATGCAGTCCAAAGATATGACATGATAACAAAAGACTGCATTAATACCCAAAGCCATTCGAAAGTGATGCTCTAAAAATTTAAACTCTCATGTCGAAGATTGATCATTCCAAGCCCATACCAGGCATTGAAATGCCTGGCATCCACATGAAGTGCACTCTGATAGCTCTTAATAGCATTTTCAAAATACTATAAAGTAACATATTTGAAAAATATAGATAGTGAGGCAAGCTTAAAAAGAATATAACAATGCACCTCTCTACAGTCAAAAACAAGAAATTTCAAGTTCATGTTTGACCAATAAACTGAATAATTGAGAAAGGGGAGGAATGGGACGTACTCATGACCATAAAGTGTGTGCCCATATTTAAATCTAGGATTTAGTTGTACAGCTCGTTAAATTTTTTAGCAGTTTCATGGTCTCTTTCTGTAAACTAGAACAATTCCCCATAACAAACATGTTATACCATCGATAAAGTATTAAAAATATGTTATAATTAAGAGAACAAATGATATTGGTTTTTCTGTTTAGCTCAAACTACTATTTGCAATAGTAAGAAACATTGTTTGGCGCCTTAACGGATCAAAGTCTTACTTGGCAGTAGAACTCCACACATAGAACTTAGAACCAACTTTAGATGTATG
Organism: Solanum chiquidenum; assembly: GCA_029582725.1. Lineage (NCBI taxonomy): Eukaryota > Viridiplantae > Streptophyta > Magnoliopsida > Solanales > Solanaceae > Solanum > Solanum chiquidenum. The sequence goes on from JAJOOS010001957.1 coordinate 15,936, forward strand.
GATGCATGTAATTTAGTAGATGATAGTCTCTTGATTGCATATCAACATTATGTTTCAACATGCACTCTTGAGATTAATCCTAGGCCCTAGGCTAGAATGAGAAGGTCTCCCTTCATGTTCCACTTTATTAAGGCATTTTCTCTTCTAGTACAAGTAGCCAGAATAGCAGTTTTTAACAATCCTTATATAAATCTTATTTTTTAAATGAACAAGTCAACCATTGGGTAAACTTATCGATTATTTATCTACACCTTAAGCAACACAGAAGTCAGAAGTTTAGACAGAATGATGTAATTTCAATTGTTGAACAAACATAATGCGTCCAGAAGGATAAGAATAACTAGACATATAAGGAGTCACATTATCAACAACTTGATCAAGGGTCAAAAACACCAAACATGGCAAAGGCTTGAAGATCAATGATACTTGGTTATTCGTGGGTAAAATAAATTAATACTTAATAATAAGTTATAAATAAGCCCAAATAACCACACATCCCTGGACAAAAGAAATAAACAGCTCCAGAATATTTGTATCAGACAATATTATCTTCGGTATTGCAGGATTACTAAGATTAAGGAGCTAATCTATCAGTTGATATCAACTCCTAAGCCATATAACTCAACTTCATGTCCTTCTTGAGATGCTAAAATAAAAATGAAATAGTTTGTCCAGAAAGAAAACAAGGCAGAGAGGACATAAAGATTGGGAATCTTTTGGGACATAAGAATTACTGCCTAAACCACATATAACCAGTTTCCTAACTACCAAAAAGTTGAAAATATATGCCTTTAAGAAATAATTTTAATTTGTGAACAATACGCGGAAGCACCAAAAACCACCAGAACACCAAAATAATTGTTATTAAATAATCAGTAACAATGATCCAGGGATATAAGCAAATAAAATTAATTTCAACGTAACAAGGATCACATGAAGTTTAATCAAACCCATGTGGCATCACCACCCCACCACCCAAAGAGACGGTAAATTTAAAGGCAGTTAATGCTTCCTCACAACAAAGCATACAAGTTCTAATTGAAACAATGGAAGGGAAAAGAAGACTCACAAATGACACTGTCGAGTGCACATTTGCTCCTTCTTGTCACGACCCAGGGGTATCCCCTAAATGTAACATGGCGTATAGAACCCTGAAAGACTCCATACAAGCCACTTAGCTCTCATAACATAAGAAATATAATAATAAGATTAAAGAAATAGTTCAAGTCCAAAACATTTTATAAAGCAAAACGGAAGTCTAAAACACTTGTCTCATCATAGCCATCTAATACAATAGAATGAAATTGAGCCTAGCCAATAAATCATATCCAAAAGAGAAAATACATGAAAGAAAGTGAAACAATAAAAATCCATCCTCGAAACATGAGGACTCACGAAAGCTCGGAATATATATAATCCACCTCTAGCCACGAAACTGAGTACGTTGACTGTCGGACCCTACATTTGGGGAAATGTAAGCAAACATATGTGTTAGTACAAAATAATGTACCAAGTATGATAGCCATACATAAATCATTTAAATCATGCTAAAAAGGGACATTTCATTTCATGACATGCAATTGACCAAGCTAAGCATGATATAAAAGAGTTAGAAAACATAAGTCATAACATCATGGTCAATGCAAGCTAACTTCATCTTTCTAACATTTGAACTCATATGCGATACTTCTTGAAGTAACCTTAGTTAATTATTACTTGTGTGGAATTAGCCTTTACCAATATAGAGACCATGTTAGCTATAACATGATCCCCCGGTATCTCCCACACCAAAAAGGGTTGTCCTACTTGCCAAGGTAAATACCATGAACTTCTAGCTTAAGTGGATCCACTAGCTAATCAACCTATGGGGGCACATAGTTAAGGGATAAGGATATTTCTACTAGAAACCCGACCTCTACTAACGGGGGATCTTCCATCTCATGAGATTGCTTCTAGAAACTCGGCCTTTACTAACGGGAGCGCTTCCATCCCGTCATCAATATTCACTCGGTGCTAAGCATAAATCTCATGGAATAGTCCTTTATTACTTGACTTCAATAATCATGGAAAGGTGCCCTTGGAAAACCAAACCAAGCTAGTTCATTAGGATTGCTCTTACTCTTTGATTCAATTAGGTAAGAAAGCCTTTCAACCTAAGAATCATTCTATGTGATAAAACCTTTCACATCATGCTAGTATGTGTTTATGAGAATATCCTTTCACAACACAATATCATCATTGGTACTTTACTCTCAAAGCATCCTTAAAATATTTGCATAGATTTTGTGAGAAAATGCACAAGTCCATAATTTACCTCTTGAGGTTCAAAACCCACTTTCAATCATCAATACTTAGAAAACATGGGTTAGATATGGATTTCATCATAAAAAATCATGTAAAGCTTGCAATACATGCTTAATTTCATAAAACTCTTCCTTGAAGATCAAAACCCCACTTCATATGATTCATAACTTGAAAACATAGGGATTACATGGGTTCATGAGTAAATCATCATAAAATCATAGTATTTCATCAATTCATGCATAAGAGATCATCATTCAATCATTTAAATCAATAATGAAAAGAACCCACGATGGTTGAGGAAAACCTTAGCTCAATTGGGGAATTCTACCTTTTCAAATAGAGGAATTTGGGAACTCCATGAATGGAAGGAATCCATGGATGAAAACTATCATACCTTGAATCCAAAAGCTAGCCTTCAATGGAGGAATTGAGACCTCGACTTGAAACCCTAGGTTGAATCCTTCTTCTTCTTCAAGTTTCTAGAGAAAGAATATTTGGAGAGTTCTTTTTTTGTGAATTTGGAAGAATGAAGTAAATGGGGTAATTTGGGGGTTCAAAAAGCTTATATAGGGGTCTTAGTGAAGGGTAAAACGACGTAGTATAGAAAATAATTAAATAGGAAAAGACCCAACTAACCTTGAAACTCAACTGCCAGGAGTGACCCACGATACCCCACTGACGGACAGTGGATTGACCAATGGTCCTTTCTACACACTCGTTGGTGGTGGTCAGAGGCTTTTGCCTGGACCTACGGCCTCTGGATCACGAGGTGTAGACCCATCGACGGCTAGTGGGTCCAGCCGTGGCTCATGGCCTAGGCAGACTTCTTGGTGGCCTTTTCCATGGACCCACCTATGGTATGTGGTTCAACCCATGGGTCGTGGTTGGCCCTCGTGGATGGCACCTGTAAGTCCTGAAATTTTGCTAGGCTTCCCATTTTCGAATCTGGGGTGTTACAGTATCTCCCCCTTGGGACCATTCGTCCTAGAATGAGATTCAAACTAGTTCTAAAAGAGTAGGAGAGGAACTAACAGCCCAACCTACAATGCAATGCATACAACCAAGGAGGAACTATCGACTCCAAGCTAGGACGTTCTCAAAACACCATAAGAGGGGTGAAACTAACTCTATCAGCCCTTCATGCATGCAATCCACATAAGGAAGGAGGAAATATCAACTCCAAGCTAATCATACTCAAATGCATTATGAGGAATTAGGAACTACATCTAGCAACCCAATATGCATGATATTTCAAAATTTCTCATGTTCAAGGAGGAACTACCTTCTCGAAGCTAAAAGCATGCTCAACACAATCTCATAAAGCTCATATGCAATTTACTCTAAAAAAGCATAGCTAAATCATGTTCATCAATTCATCTCATGAAGTCCATAGGCAACTCATACTCAATGCACAATAACATGAGGAAAATCAATCATATAAACTCAATTTTTTTCAAAACACAAGTTTTCATGAACATGCATCACATAAGGAAATCACGGAAACATATAAAACACATGACTCCCAAAACAAAAGACAATCTAAGAGGAACACATTACCTCAAGCTATAGTAGGAGTAGAAGAAAATATATGAGGATATCGAGACATCATATCGGCCTCGACATCCCAAGGAGAACCCTTAACTAATTGATTCCTCCATAATACTTTCACGGAAGCTATTTCCTTGTTTCTCAACTTCTTGACTTGCCGGTCTAGAATCTCAACCGGAACTTCCTCATAAGAAAGACTCTCATCAACTCTCAACCCTTCTAGGGGAACTATGGATGTCAGATCACCAACACACTTCTTAAGCATAGAGACACGAAAAATATGATGCACTGTTTCCAACTCATTCGGCAAGTCTAACTCATAAGCAACCTTATCAACACGCCTCAAAATCTGATATGGGCCTACATACGGGGGACTAAGCTTTCCTTTCTTACCAAAACTCATTACATCCTTTATGGGTGAGATTTTCAAGTAAACATAATCGTAACATTGAACTCTAGATCCCTTCTTCTCACATTGACATAAGACTTTTGGTGACTTTGAGCCATTTTCAACTTTTCTCTTATAAACCAAACTTTCTCCATGGCCTCTTGTGCCAATTCGTGACCTACTAGGGAAATTTCACCCGTCTCAAACCAACCTATAGGAGATCTGCACCTCCTACCATATAAGGTCTCAAATGGAGCCATATCGATACTCGATTGATAACTATTATTGTAAGCAAACTCTATCCATGGCAAATGGTCATCCCAATTACCCTTAAAATCGATCACACAAATCGTTAACATATCTTCTGAAATTTGGATCGTACGCTCCGCTTGCCCATCAATTTGGGGATGAAAAGTCGTGCTAAGCTTAACCTTAGTGCCAAGACCCTTTTGGAATGACTTCCAAAACTGAGAAGTGAATTGGCTACCACGATCGGAAATAATTGACAAAGGCACTCCATGCAACTTTACCATCTCTCTCAAGTACAACTTGGCATATTCCTTCACCGAGTAGGAAACCTCAACGGGAAGGAAATGAGCCGATTTCTTCATCCAATCTACTATCACCCAAATCAAATCATGTTGTCGCCAGGGTGCGAGGCAAACCAACTATAAAGCCCATATTTTCCAAGTAGGAATACTAATGTCTTGGGATAAACCTCCCAGTTTCTGATGCTCAACCTTTACTTGTTGGCGATTCAGACACTTAGCCACAAATCCTGTAATATCCTTCTTCATCCCATTCCACCAATAGACCTCCCGTAAATCATGAAACATCTTGGTGGCTCTCAGGTGAATGGAATACCGCGAACTATGGGCTTCTACTAAAATATGTTCCCTCAAGTCATCCATATTTGGAACACATAAACGACATTGGTATCTAAGTACACCATCTCCCCCCTTGGGAGAAAGCCTCAACAGATTTCTTAAGCACCGCCTCTTTCAATTCTACCAAAATTGGATCAATAACTTGCTTGGCTTTCACATCCGCCACAAAAGATGATTTTGAACTATTGTGAACCATAACACCACCCTTGGTGGAGTCCACTAGTTGAACACCTAATCGAGCCAATCGATGAACATCTTGAACCAATTCTTTCTTTTCTTCTTCTTCTTCAATATGAGCCACACTACCCATAGATAACCGACTAAGAGCATCCGCTACCACATTAGCTTTACCAGGGTGATAAAGAACACTCATGTCGTAATCCTTCAAGATACCTTCTTTGGCGAAGATTTAGATCTTTCTGATTAAACACATATTGCAAACTCTTGTGATCGGTAAACACATCTACATGTACTCCATACAAATAGTGTCTCCAAATCTTTAAGGCAAAAATGACCGCTGCTAATTCGAGGTCGTGAGTAGGATAAGTTTTTCCATGTATCCTAAGTTTCCTTGAGGCATAGGCAATAACTTTCCCATTTTGCGTGAGCACGCAACCTATCCTAATTCTCGAGGCATCACAATAAACCACAAAACCATCCCTTCCTTCCTGTTAGGTCAACACCATAGCAGAAGTAAGTCTATCTTTCAAGTCTTGAAAACTCTTCTCACATAATTTGGACCATATGAACTTAGCCTTCTTTTGAGTCAAAGCTGTAAAAGGAGAGGCAATTGAAGAGAATACCAAAACAAACCTTTTATCATAATCGGCCAAACCCAAGAAACTTCTAATATTCGAGGGAGTTAGAGGTCTAGGCCAACTCTTGACCACATCCGTCTTCTTAGGATCTACCACAATACCCTTCCTCGAAACAATATGATCAAGGAAAGCTACAGACCTTAAACAAAATTCACATTTTCTAAATCTGCAAAGAGTTGTTGGTCCTTAAGAATTTGTAACACGATCCTTAAATGATCAATATGTTAATCCGCACTGCTCGAGTAGATCAAAATATCATCAATGAACACAATCACAAACATGTCAAGGTATTGTCTAAACATTTTATTCATCAAATCCATAAACGCCGCCGGAGCATTAGTCAACCGAAATGACATTACCAATAACTCATAATGACCATACGGAGTTTGAAAATTCATCTTCAGGATGTCATCATCTTTCACCCTCAATTGGTGATAACCCGATCAAAGATCAATTTTAGAGAAATAACTTGCTCCTTGAAGTTGGTAAAATAAATCATCTATCCTTGGAAGAGGATACTTATTCTTAATGGTCACCTTGTTCAACTGTCGATAATCAATACAAATTCAGAGAGAACCATCCTTTTTCTTAACAAACAAAACTGGAACACCACATGGAGAGATACTCGGTTGGATGAAACCCTTATACAATAAATCTTTCAACTGATATTTCAACTTCTTAAGTTCTGTTGGAGCCATAGGATAATGAGGAATAGATATAGGTTGCGTATCAGGGAGAAGGTCAATACTGAAGTCTATTTCTCGCTCGCTCGGAATACGGGGTAAGTTATCTAAGAACACTTCCAGAAACTTATTTACAATGGGGACGGACATGAGAGAAGGGGTTTCGTAATTTACATTCCTCACCCTTACTAGATGGTAAAAGAAACCTTTAGAAATCATCTTTCTAGCTTTAAGATAAGAAACAAACTGACCCTTAGGCATAGAATTTCCTCCCTTCCACTCTAGGATAGGCTCATTTGGGAACTAAAACTTGACTACACGGGTTCAACAATCGATAGAAGCATAACATGAGTGCAGCCAATCCATATGAAGAATGACATCAAAGTCTAGCATATCCAGCTCTACCAAATCAACAAGAGTAACTATATGGGACAAGGAAATGGGACACTTTCTATACCCTCTTAGCCACAATAGAATCACCAATAGAATAGAGAGAGAAAAAGGTTCTAGCAACATATCCAGAAGAACATCAAACCTCATAGACACATATGGCGTCACAAAATACAAGGTAGCACCGGGATCAAGTAAAGCATAAACATCATGTTGGAAAACTTTCAATATACCAGTAACCACATCAGGAGAACTCTCTCGTTCACCACGAGTCTGAAGTACATAGAAGTGGTTTCTCTTAGGAGCATTGGAACCCACACCACTAGTGGTAGCTTGCTTACCCTCTCATCCTTTAGCTGTAATTATTGGGCAATCCCTCATTTTGTGACCCCTCTTACCATAACCAAAGCAAACATCCATGCCTGATGAGTCCTGGATTTGGACTCATTTAGGGCTTTGTTTTTATAGATTTAGTGTCCTCAAATGCTTAATTTGTGCCATAAACTGATGTTAAATCCTTGATTTTCATGTATATGGATTAAGGAACAAAGAAAGGACACTAACATGCAAAAAGGAACAAAACAAACTAAATAACTGAAGAAAGGCAAGCCTGGTGATCGCCAAGAGCGTTTGGTGAATCGCCGAGTGGCTAGTTCCACCGCCTAAAGTTCCAGTGTGCCAGCCCTGAGGGAAGAAACCAAGTAGGCAACAAAAAGGAGCAGTCGGCGAATCATCGAGTAAATCTGCGAAGCAGTGATAGATTGTCCAAAGTTACAGAACCCAAGGATGCTTAATGCCAAAGGGAAAAGGCGATGGAAGAGATCAAAGGGAGGCTCACCGAGTGGTTTAGCGAGCCCAACTTACTTCACCAAATGTCAATTCATAACTTATTTTTGGTGACTATAAATTAGATTTTGAACAATTTATTTGAGTATCAGAACTTATACTGAGAAACTAACTTAGTTTGGGGAGACTTTTCTCTATAATTTTCCTTAACTTTGAAGATTTGAAAAATTAAATTTGGAGAATTTGGAAGTGGATTTCTAAGATTCAATAAATTGGAGCATTGTAAAGACAAAATAATTCTTACCCAGTTGATCGATAATCAATTCAGTAATAGTTTTTATGTTTTTATGTTGTTTAGCTAAAACCCTAATTCTTGGGGAGTGATCATGTGATTATGGGCTGAAATAGTTTATGGGTACTGATAATTGCTAGTTTAAATGCTATTTAAAAGTGAGTTTAATCATTAATTGTGGTTTCATTTAAGAATTGTAGTTGCAAATGCAGTTCTATATTTGTGTTCTTGGCTTGCTTGAGAGAGAGATTTTAGAACTAAGATTATTGATTAATGGTTTCTGGGTATTGGGTTGACCTGGGTTTAGCTCGAGAGAGTGAATCCTAAACCCAATCCCACACATTTAGCTTGATAGAGTGAATGGATTAAAGTGTGGGCTGTTCTTCATTGTCATGCTTGTCGATGTTCGAAAGAAATCACCTGATTCGGGGTAGTTGTTCAAGAGAAAACTATCTCCCTTATAGTCTAGCCTACTCACTGATATTTAGCTATTTACTAGTAGTTGCAATTACCCATATACCTATATTTGCCTATAATCGATCACATCCCGAGAATCTTTCTCCCTATTGTTCTTTCATAGTTTTTGTGACTGTTTATAGTTGATAACTGAAACCAAAACCCCCATCTGGCATTCGTGTCACCTCTTTAATATGTTTAATGTCTTTTCTGATAATGTCTATTCCTATGGCTAATTAGACCACTTTTGTACTTTCTATTTGAATTTAAAACACGTACCGCTCCTTGTGGGATTCGACCCCAACTGATTTAGTTGGGTTTTATACTGATTTATGATCTTTGACACTTAAAATTGGAAGAAGTGTGCTTGAAACGTTAAATCAAAATGGCACCGTGATTGAATAAGCTATCAAAGACACTTAATCCAGTTCTAAGCGGCAACGATCGTTAGTCAGTATATAACCCAACTAAATGAGTTGGGGTCGAATCCCACAGGGAGTGGTACGTGTTTAAGATTCAATAGAAAAGTGTGAACATATTCAAATCAGCCATAGGAATAGACATTATCGAATAAAGACATAATTCAAATAAGGGGGGTGACACGAATGTCAAATAAGGGGGTTTTAGTTTTAACTATCAACTACAACAACATCAAATAATACGAAATAACAATAATGAGATGGTTTCTTGGGATGTGATTCAATTATAGGCTAATATAGACAAATGGGTAATTGCAATTGTTAATAAATATATGAATATTAGTGAATAAGCTAGACTTTAGAGGGGATAAAATTTCTCTCGAACAATTTACCCCGAATCATGTTGATTTCTCTCGAACATCAACAAGCATGCAAAACAAGAACAACCTACGCTTTAGTCCATTCACTCTCTCGAGCTGAATGTGTGGAAAAGGGTTTAGGATTCACTCTCTCGAGCTGAACCCATGACAACCCAATACCCACAGACCATCAATCAATAATCTTGGTTTTAAAACCTCTCTCTCGAGCAAGCCAAAAACACAAAGGTAGAATTGCATTTGCAACTACAATCCTTAAATTAAACCACAATTAATGATTGAACTCACTTCTAAACAACATTTAAACTAACAATTAGCAATACCTATAAACTAAATTAACCCATAATCACATAATCACACTCCAAGAATTGGGGTTTTAGCTAGACATCAAAAAAAGATAAAAATCATTACCAAACTGAGTTTCCATCAACTGGGTAAGATTAATTTCATCTTTACAAAGGTCCAAATTAAAGAATCTCAAAGACCCACTTCCAATTTCTCAAAAGTGAAAAACTTCAATTCTTTAAAGCTAGGGATAACTTGTCTCACAGTTAGAGCTGTCAAAATGGGCTTAGCCCGCTAGGCCGGCCCAACCCAACCCTTGAATTAAGTGGGGTTGGGCCTAATTTGTTTGGCCCATTTTGGAACAAGGCTTTTTAGCCCAACCTCATTTGGCTTGCTAGCCTCATATGTCCAACCCTCAAGCCTCAGAGGCCAGCTCGTGGGCTATGAATATTCAAAAATATTTTTTATATATATTTTTAGTAGTGTTTTATTTGTAAAGTTTTTATCAATAAATATTTTAAAAAATAAAAAATCAAGTCTTTTAAACTAGCTAGTGTTTTGTGGGAGGAATGGTGGAATGATCAACATTTTTCCGCTAAATCTTACGTTGACTATTATGTATTTTTGTATGTATTCACCGAAGTGTGTGATTCATAAATGTATTTTTGTAAGTATTCACTGAAGTGTGTGATTCATAAATGAAAATTTGTATGTATTGATGTCGTGCTCATAAACGTCAACGTTCGACACTCTTTCTAAGAGAGTAATATTGTTTATTTTTTGGTTGAAGGGCCAACCCGTCCCAACCCGTGGCCCTCTATGGCTTGGGCTGCTATTTTATAGGCCCTTTAATTAAAATGGCCAGCCCATCCCAACCCATTTAAATCTCTAGCCCATTAAGGTTGGGTTGGGCCAGCCCATTTTGACACCTCTACTCACAGTTTAAAAACTCTCAAAATTATGAAATTCGATAGTAAAGAGTATAAAATTTGATACTAAACTAAATGTTCAAAAACGTATTTATAGTCGCCAAGAATGTGCTGCGAAGGACCATTCGGCGCAGTAACTCAAGCTCGGCGATCCGCCATTTGGTCAATTTCATCGCCTTTCTGCCTTTACCTTCAGCATCCTCCAGGTCTGTAAATTTAAGCGATTCAACACTGCATCCCGGAACCACTCGACGATTCGTCGTCTGCTCTTTTCTCTCGCCAACTTGGTTCTTTCCTTCAGGGCTTGGCACACTGGAATTTTAGGCGGTCAAATGGCCACTTGGCGACTTGCCAAATGGACTTGGCGATCACCAGGCTTTCTTTTCTTCTTTCTCTCAGCTCGCTTTGTTCCTTTTTGCAACTTAGTGTCCTTGCTTTGCTTCTCAATCCATAATCCTGAAAATCAAGGATTTAACATCAGTTATTGGCACAAAATAAGCATTTGAGGACACTAAACCTATAAAAATAATGTCCTAAATGAGTCCAAATCTAGGACTCATCAACACCCCCAACTTAAACTTTTGCTTGTCCTCAAGTAAAACTCAAGTTCAGCAGTTCAAAAAGGATGTCTCAAACAGTGCTACACAAGACTCAATCATGAATGCACACAACAAGACTCAACTTACTCATGCAAGGATCAATTGTGCACTCAAAGATTCAAATTGTGACTCACCATTATCAAATATTCTCAAGTTTACAATACTTGCTTCAAATGCAAGTTCAAATTCAACAAAGGTACTCAAATGCCCTCACACAAAGAATGATTCCATATTCACACAAATGTTCAACAAACTATAGCTCCAGAATCACAACAACTCTCACACTTAAAAAGATGAACACATGCATGAATTCACCCATAGGTTTACCCTTATTTTCCAACCAACATTTGTTTCAGCTCACTCAAGATAAAAAAAGGTCTTTTCAAGGCTTGTAATGGGGCTGAGTGTAAGGGTATGGTCATTTAGGCTCAATGGCTGCTATCATCATGAAATGTGGTATGAACAACACTTTCTTTCCTTTTCTTCAACATTTTCATTCATGTTCAAAATTTACCCCATTATTCACTTTTCATGGAATACCAGACACCCCATTTCTTTTGCACTTCCACAACTTTATTCCACAACTTTTTCATTCTTCTTTTCTTTTTCTCTTCTTTTTTTATATGGAGGGTTCCATATTTCTCAAAACCATGGATCAAGGGGGATTCTTTTTGCATTTATTGATTTACCTTCTCTTTTCACCACACCCCCAACTTAGGCTTTTGGCCTAAGTTGGCTATTCAAACAAACCACACTTCATGAGGATTATGGGTGAATGGATAAAGAGAGGTTACAATTTCATCAAGTTTCTTCCAAGAAAAAAGATAAGGCTCAAAGGGGTTCAAGCAAGGTTCACAAACTTACAAGGTAGACACCACAAAAGAGGTATAATGTCAAATTGTTTCACTCTTTAAAATTGTTGCCTAAGATCATTTCAAGAGCTTGCATTAATTAGTCAACCGGACCAATGGAGCAAATTCTAGGTGTCATCACACATGGTTCACGGTAAGCTTATCACACATGGTTCACGGTAAGCTCATCACACAAGGCATTGACACCAATGTCAAACAAGACTCCACACTTTCGCTAGTGTGCAATTTTCATCACAAGAGACTCAATTCGATAATCGCCTAGTCACAACGAGACGCAAAAAGTTCACATATTTCCTATGCAACTTCATTTGGCCTCATTGTAGTCGCACATTCATTTTTGTTTGATTGAGAGCACTATTCAAGTCATCGATATTGATCATAACCGATACTCAAATTTGCACAAGAACAACCACATTCAAATACAATCAAAAGGGTGGCAATTTTTTATTTTTTTTAGAAGGGTCCGAAACCCATTTTCAATTAAAACAAGGAGCCACAAGCTCAAATATCCACAACATAGTGCCAAAACATAATATATCATACAAAACCCAATATATACAAAAAAAATATCATCAACACAAGAGGTAGGTATGAAAATACCTCACCCCACCACAAACAAAAACAATTTGTCCTCAAATGCAATCAAAATACTAAAAGATAATAAAACTGGCAGAGAGGGAGGTAAAGAGAAGTCTTGTCTACGCAGTCGCTCCATATGTCGGGGCATCAATGCCCGGTGTAGTAGCAACACCACTCGATCCACTAGGGCCTGCCATGGATGTCTCGGTCAGCGATGTCTGGATCACCGACTATACAATCATCTCCTCCAGATCTGGCAGGTCTTCATATATGCTCTCCTCCCTCACCTCTATCTGCTGCTCGTCGGTCTCTGCCTCTGACTCATCAGCTGCCATATCATCCCGATGTACGTCTCCGATGGTGGCTGGAGGAATCTCAAAAGTTGTTGGGGCATCCACATCATCCGCTGCCTCTAATAGTGAAGTGAAGTCTGTGGACTTCAAGTAGTCCATATCCTTCCTCAAATCTGCAATCTCAGCTTTCAAAGTCATCACTTCCGAAGTTTCCCCATGTCTACTCCCACAAGCCTCAACTCTCATTGTGAGAGTGTCAATATATGCTCGTAGGGGAGTTAGTGCAGCTAGGATAACACTTTCGATCATCCATGGTACCGCAACCGCCAATCAAGTAGCCCTCACATTAGTAGAATGGGCTAAGTGTCCCATATTCAAGAGCATGGCCTGAGTGATCTTGGTCGGCTGGGGAGCAGTAGAAGTACCAGGAGTCTGGGAGGAAGTGGAAGTAACTGAAGGCCCGGAGGCCGGAGTAGGCAAAGGTGCCTCTGCAGGTATAGAGTCAATGTCCACCCCTGGGGATGAATCTACTGGGGCTGCTCTCCTCCTGTTAGCCTCCTCCTGAGTGTACTCGTCCTTTATACTCCAGATGTCTGTGGAGGATATGGGAGTGACCTCAATATCCCTCGTCTCATCATGAGGAACTCCAGCATGCCGGCACAGCTCTGTAATCAGCACCGAGAATGGAAGGGACGTCTAATTCTGCTTGGCCCTCATGGTCATCTCCTGCTCTATAAGGAGCCCCATGTTGATGCTCCTCCTCGATATAATCGACCCAAGGTAGGCCGACTTGGGATGCCAGAGGATGGACTCATTCTGGGAAGGCATGATGGAGCTGCTGATGAATCTGAAGCGTACCGAGCAGCAATATTCATGTCCTTCTTCTTGATGGAGATCCTCTATCGATCCACCTCGGGGTGGTGTAAAAAATCAAAGGTGCAAGCCAACCCTTTAAATCATCTAGGGACTGAGTAATCGGCAAGCCCTCATATGCAAGCGTAGCACCTAGAGCCCTGTCGAGTACAATACTTCCTTTCCTCGAACCATGACAAACTTCACTGGTCTGAAAGCACTAGCCTTCTTCTTGCCCTTGGGTACCAAGTCACCGTATGCTGTGTAGAATTCCCAGACCCATGAAGGAATATAGGGGCCTCGGGGCCTGGTGAACTGCTCGAACCGGTGAAACTGGAGGGTGTCCCTGACAGTGGAATTTCTACCCCCTAGGCCCTCTGTGGATAGCAGTTTCTCCTCTACAATTGTCCTCAACCCATCGGCTTTTAATCTGTTGAGTAGTCGGGGAGGAGGAATCTGTACTGGTGGCACTGGGGTCACGAGCGGTGCCGGAGCTGACACTATAGCTGTTGTAGGAGGGGTAGCCTCTGGAACCCTTGATGCATTTGGGTGAGACCTATCACAAATCTCCGCCCGCCGGGACTGTATGGCTAGTCATCATCCGGGTCACAGAATACAGCTTGGGAGTCACAGGACTCCCCTTCGCTGCTGGAGTTGTGCTCCGGAACCTCAGTCATGGGCCTCTTGCTCTTGCCCTTGCCTACCTTTGGAGGCTCTGTTCTTCCCTTTTTAGGAGGATTGCCTCTTCCTTCATTTATAACTATGCCTCGTGCTCTTTTACGCGGAGGCATATCAATGTTAGTTCTAGTCATATCTGCAAAAAGCATAAAAAAGAGTTAGATTTGTTTCATGAAAAGTTGCAGAAAAATAATTGCAGACAGACTCGTTGAACTGGTCGGCGAGTCACTGAATCGCTTTGGCTAGCCAGATCGGGCTCGCCGAAAGGATTGGCTCAAAATTTCCTAGAAAAATTGGCATGTCGGCGATGGGAGGGGCCTTTCGGCGAATCACCGACGTCATTCGGTGAGCAAGGACTAGCTTGCCGAAAGTTACAGTGTATTTTAGGAGTTAGGGGCGCAAAAAGAGCGATCAAGAAAGACTTTCGGTGAGTCGCCGAGTGCACTCGATGAACTCAGGCTTCTCACCAAAAGTTACATAACCTAAACTCAACTTTAGCATGAAATTAAAGGCGATCAAGGGGGATTCGGTGAACCGTCGAGTGGTTCAGTGAGCTCGACTCAGCTAGCCAAACTGCCCAACGTGCCTACTTTTAAACCCATCTTCCAAAATCAACACCGCAACCCCCAAAAACAAAATCAAAGTACACACTAGTTCAATTAGACTAAGACCCATACTACCCATGCCCCTGGGATACTCAGACTTCTCCCGGTTTGGCCAAATTTGGCCATTTGAGGACTTTAGCCCTTAAGAATGACGTCAACCGCTCTATCATTGGTCAAAGCACGTCATTTGGCACAAATGTGGGTTACTTATACTTCACTCGACTAGACCCAACAACAACAAAACACACCCCAACAAGATTTTGATGAATTTTGGGCACGAAACTCAGGAAATCAACAATTAATCATTTTAGGCAAGATATTCAAATTAGATTCGGCAAATGAGCACACAATCATGGATTCAGTGAGGCCCAGCACACATCACTAAGATAAGAACAATTGCAAATGAGTAAACTAATTATAAGTTTGGGGTTCGGAAAACCAACCTTTTATGCCGAATATATACTTTAAAATGCTAGGTTGCAAAGAATTCCAACTCTGAACACACAATCAACGACTAGAAAGCGGAAATAATGCAAAAATATGGGAAAATAAAGTGCGGGTGTGAGTTTGGGAAGTTAAAAAGTGAGGGAATGTGAAAGAGTTTGAAAGTTTAAACCTTTGTCCTTTAAAACCGTCCAGTTCTCGCCCATTCGACGACATTAGTTTTGCTCGCTGACCCACTCGGTGACACGCGAGTGGGCACTTACCTTGCCGAGTTTTATAGGACCTTCAGTTAATGTGGGGTCCAAACGGCAGACAAAGTCGTGTTCACTAACCTGTTCGGCGACACGTCGATTTTCTCCTGGACTCGTCGAGTTTTACAGACTCCAACCTCATAATTTCTAGAGTCCAACGGTGGTCCAAGTCGGGCTTGCCGACCTCTTTGGTGAGTCGCCGACTGGACATTTAGCTTGCCAATCTGCACTTTTCAAACACATTCCACACTTTAACCTGCACAATCAACACACAATTATTTCAAAATAAAAAAGAAAGTAAATAAAACTTGGGTTGCCTCCCAAGCATCTCCTTAGTTAACATCGTGGCACGATGCAATTCCTCGCTCAAACTTCATTCTTGGGGTTGGCCTTGGTGTCACTAGGCAGCCCCCCTTGTTGTCTCGGGTTTAAATGAGACGAAATCTGACCCATTTGGGTCTCCAACTTCTTGATAGAGACGGAATAAGAAGTAACCGTCTGTCTAAGGGTCGATACATCTTCCTTCATCTCTTTCAAAATTTTATCAGACCTCTCAACCTTGTTGAGAATACAAGACAACATATCCTCAGACCGGCCACCCTCAGAATCCTTGGGCTTTTGACGCTCGTGAGGAGGAACATATATATCCTTCTCCCCATCTCTTTCCTTCCAAGTGGGGTTATGATCCCTCCACTTTCGATCACGATCCTTCCAGCCTTCATCCCTATTCTAACCTTGGTTACCACCCTGCCTCAGGTAATTTGAACGATAACCACCTTGGTTGGCTAGGAAGTTCACCTCCTCATTATACAATGCTTCAAACTTGGCCTCTTTGGGGTTTACACACCCGACACCCACAACATTGACACTTCTAGCACCATCTCCAATGACATTATTGGACAAAATGTCAAGTTGTGTCATGATCTTTGCCATGTTCTGATCCCTCTCTTGGTCTTTCTCAAACTGCTTCTTGGTCAATTTAAATGTGAGAGGGGAGACCTGATCCTCATGGGTGTACCAAGCCCGATTAATTGTGGTTAAACCATCCAAAAGCTGGGCTTTAATAATGTAAGGTTGTTGCATCAAACTCCCAGAGAAAGTTGGTCAGCTACACCCATGTTCACGGAATCAAGGCTTCTTTAAAAATATTGCAGCAAAATGTTGTCGGGCAAACCATGAGTTGGGCATTGCAACACAAACTTCTTGAATCGTAGCCAAGTCTCATGAATTGGTTCACCCTCCAAATGCTTAAAGCTTTGGATGTTTTCCCGAAGGGTCATCATCTTTGAAGGAGGGAAAAATCGCACTTGAAATGCGGTGACAAGCCCGTTCCCACGAAGTGATTGAGTCTCGTGGCAATTCAGCCAGCCACTTACATGATTCTCCCATCAAAGAAAATGGGAACAACCTCAATCAGACCGACTCTTGGGATATATTCTTGAAGGAGAACGGCCCGCAAACATCAACAAAATTTCTTATATGCTCATGGGGATCCTCATGAGCCAACCCATCAAACAACCCTTTCAATTGCAAGAGCTACAACATGGTGCATGTAATGTGGAACACATCGTTCCCTTCAGCCAGAGGTAAGCAAATGGCACCAATGCCACCCATCAATGAGGGTCATTAACATTCAGTTCATTAACATCGTTGAGGTTACCGATGTCATCTTAGTGACCCACTTGGCTACCAGTGCTTCCATTCACACTCATTTCCTCTGTTTAAAACAACAACACACAAACCAAAACAAAAAATAAGTAGATTCAACTATAACTAACAAGAACAAAATCCAACTTAACCAAAGAATCTTAGCCAACACCATTCCCCGGCAGCGGCGCCATTTTGATTGAATAAATCTATCAAAGACACGTAATCCAGTTCTAAGTGTCAACGATCGTTAGTCAGTAAATAACCCAACTAAATGAGTTGGGGTCGAATCCCACAGGGAGTGGTAAGTGTTTAAGACTTAATAAGAAAGTGTGAATATATTCAAATCAGCCATAGGAATAGAAATTATCGAATAAAGACATCATTCAAATTGGGGGTGACACGAATGTCAAATAAGAGGGTTTTGGTTTTAACTATCAACTACAACATCAGCAAATAATATGAAATAACAATAATGAGACGGGTTCTTGGGATGTGATTTGATTATAGGCTAATATAGACAAATGGGTAATTGCAATTGTTAATAAATAACTAAATATTAGTGAATAAGCTAGACTTTAGAGGGGATAAATATTCTCTCAAACAATTCACCCCGAATAAAGTTGATTTCTCTCAAACATCCACAAGTATGCAAAATAAGAACAACCTACGCTTTAGTCCATTCACTCTCTCTCGAGCTGAATGTGTGGAAAAGGGTTTAGGATTCACTCTCTTGAGATGAACCCATGACAACCCAATACCCACAGACCATCAATCAATAATCTTGGTTTTAAAACCTCTCTCTCAAGCAGGCCAAAAACACAAAGGTAGAACTGCATTTGCAACTACAATTCTTAAATTAAACCATAATTAATGATTGAACTCACTTCTAAACAACATTTAAACTAACAATTAGCAATACCCATAAATTAAATCAGCCCATAATCACATATTCACACCCCAAGAATTAGGGTTTTAGGTAGACATCAAAAAAAGATGAATATCATTACCAAACTGAGTTTCCATCAACTGGGTAAGATAAATTTCGTCTTTACAAAGGTCCAAATTGAAGAATCTCAAATACCCACTTCCAATTTCTCAAAAAGTGAAAACTTCAATTCTTCAAAGCTAAGGAAAACTTGTCTCAGAGTTCAAAAACTCTCAAAATTATGAAATTCGATAGTAAAGAGTATAAAATTTGATACAAAACCAAATGTTCAAAAACGTATTTATAGTCACTAAGAATGTGATGTGAATGACCGTTCGGTGCAGTAAGTCAGGCTCGCCGATCCACTCAGCTATCCGCCCTTTGGTCAATTTCATCACCTTTCTGCCTTTACCTTAAGCATCCTCCAGGACTGTAACTTTGGGTGATCTAACACTGCATCGTGGAACCACTCGGCGATTTGTCGTCTGCTGCTTTCTCTCACCAACTTGGTTCTTTCCTTCATGGCTTAGCACACTGGAACTTTAGGCGGTCAAATGGCCACTCAGCGACTCGCCAAATGGACTTGGCGATCACCAGGCTTTCTTTTCTTCTTACTTTCAGTTCGCTTTGTTCCTTTTTTCAACTTAGTGTCCTTGCTTTTCTCCTCAATCCATAATCCTAAAAATCAAGGATTTAACATCAGTTATTGGCACAAAATAAGCATTTGAGGATACCAAACCTATACAAATAAGGCCTTAAATGAGTCCAAATCTAGGACTCATCACGACGCTGCCGGAGAGTGGTGTTATTTGAAATTCTTTTGGTGAAGTTGAATTGTGTTCTTTTTAGCCATTGTTGAATCTACTTATTTTACTTTTGGTTTTGTGTTGCTTGTGTTAAAACATAGGAGGAAATGAGTGTAAACGGAAGTAATGGTAGCCAAGTGGGCCACCAAGACGACATTGGTAACCTCAATGATTTCAATGACCCAAATCTAAAAGGTGGTGTTGGTGCCATTTGTTTGCCTCCAGCTGAAGGAAACATTATTTTCCACATCACAAGCACCATGCTTTAGATCCTACAACTGAAGGGTTTGTTTGGTGGGTTGGCTCATGAGGATCCCCATGAGCATATTAGGAATTTTGTTGATGTCTGTGGACCGTTCTCCTTTAAGAA
Source organism: Solanum chiquidenum (assembly GCA_029582725.1). NCBI lineage: Eukaryota > Viridiplantae > Streptophyta > Magnoliopsida > Solanales > Solanaceae > Solanum > Solanum chiquidenum. The sequence goes on from JAJOOS010001957.1 coordinate 35,422, forward strand.
CATATCTCAAGAATTGGTCTGGTTGAGGTTGTTCCCATTTTCTCTTATGGGAGAGGCAAGCAAGTGGTTGGCTGAGTTGCCAATAGATTCTATCACTTCATGGGACAAGCTTATTATTGCATTCCAAGTGCGATTCTTTTTCCCTTTGAAGATGATGACTCTTCAGAACAACATCCAAAGCTTTAAGCGCTTGGAGGGGGAGCCAATCCATGAGACTTGGCTGAGGTTTTAAAAGATGGTGTTGCAATGCCCAACTCATGGATTACCCGATAATGTACTGCTGCAATACTTCTACAGAAGCCTCGATTCGATGAACAAGGGAGTGGCTGATCAACTTTCTCTGGGAGGTTTAATGCAACAACCTTATGCAATAGCAACCCAACTCTTTAATTGCATGACCAAAATTAACCGGGCATGGTACACTCATGAGGATCAAGTCTCTCCTCTTACTCATAAATTGACAAACGAGCATATCGAAAAAGACCAAGAGAGAGACCAAAATATGGAAAAGATGATGACCCAACTGGACATCTTAGCCAAGAATGTCATGGGTTCTGGTACAAGGAGTGTTAATGTTGTGGGTGTTGGGGTTGTAAACCCCGATGAGGCAAAGTTTGAAGCGTTGTACAATGAGGAAGTAAACTTCCTTGCAAACCAAGGAGGAGGTTATCGTGCAAACTACCCAAGGTTGGGTGGTAACCAAGGTTGGAATAGATATGAGGGCTGGAGAGACTGTGACAGAGAGTGGCATGATCATAACGGCTCTTGGAAGGAAAGAGAAGGGGAGAAGGATAGATATGTGCCTCCCCATGAGCATCAAAAGCCCAAAGATTCTAAGGGTGGCCGCACAGAAAACATGCTCTCACACATTCTTAACAAGGTTTAAGGGTCTGACAAAGTGTTAAAATAAATGAAGGAGGATGTATCGACTCTCAGCCAGACGGTGACCTCTCACTCAGGCTCTATCAAGTAGTTGGAGACCCAAATGGGTCAAATTTCTTCACATCTAAACCCAAGCCAACAAGGGGGGTTGCCTAGTGATACTATGGAAAACCCCAAGAATGAAGCTTGAATGGGTATTTGCGTCGTTCCACGATGTTAACTAAGTTGCTTCTCGGGAGGAAACCCAAGTTTTTAATGCTTTGTGTTTAATTTTGAATAACAGGTGTTGATTGTGCAGGTTAAAAAGTGGAATGTGTTTGAGAAATGCAGGTTGGTAAGCTAATAGTCCAGTCGGTGACTCACCAAAGAGGTCGGCGAGCCTGACTTAGACCTCCATTAGACCCACAAAAATCTGAAGTGGGAGTCTGTAAAACACGGCGGGCAAATGGCTGAATCGGTGACTCACCAAACAGGTCAGCGAGCCCAATTTTGTCTGCCATTTGGACCCCAAATTAACTGGAGGTCCTTTAAAACTCAGAGAGGTAAGTCACCACTCGGCGATGCGCCGAGTGGTTCGATGTGATCGACTAATATCGCTGAAAGGTCCGCAAACTGAAAGATTTTAAAAGGCCAAACAGTTTAAATTTTCAAAATCTTTCACATTTTCTTATTTCTAGCCTCATACACTCTCACCCACACTCTAGATTTCCATATTTTTCTTATTTTTATCGCTTTTTGTTCTTGATATTGTACTTAGATTTGGATTACATTGCCGCCTAGCATATCAAATTTTTCATTCGGCATTAAGGTTGGTTTTCCGAACCTCAAACTCTAGATTAGTAGTTGAACTCAAATTCCTTTTATAATTTCATATTGATGTGTGTTAGGCCTGTGATTGAAATCATGTTTGACCATGTTGTGCCTACTTTGTGTTTCAAAATTGTGCCTATTTGCTTGTAATGATGATTTCCCGAGTTTTTTGTGTATTAAAATTGATCATAAATTATTGGGTTGCGGTTATTTTATGTTGGGTCTAGTTGAGTGAAGTCTAAGTAACCCCCACTTGTTCTAAATGACTTACTTTTCCCAATGATGGAGCGTTTGACGTCATTCATAAGGGCATAAGTCATCAAATGGCTAATTTTGGCCAAATCGGGGGAAGTCTGAGTACCCCGGAGGCATGGGTCGATTGGGTCTGGTCTTACTTGCATATTGTGTGTGCTTTATTTTGTTTTCGGGGGCTACGGGCTTGATTTTGGGAAGAGGGGTTGAAATTAGGCATGTTGGGCAATTTGGCGAGCTGGGTCTTCGAGCTCAACGAACTGTTCAGCAGTTTGCCAAAGTCCCCCTTTATCGCCTTTAATTTATCAATTTGTCTTATTTAGAGTCTGTAACTTTCAGCGGGAAGCCTGAGCTCACCGAGTTTACTTGTCGACTCACCGAAAGGTCCCTTTGATCGCCCTTTCTGCGCCCCTAATCCCTAAATCACACTGTAAAATTTGGCGGACTAGTCTGAGCTCGCCGAGTGGTGTCGATGATTCGCCGAAGGGTCCTGAGCATCACCGAACTGCTATTTTTCTGGAAATTTTTCAGGCCAGTCCTTTTGGCGAGCTCGATCTGGCTCGCCAAAGTGATTCGGCGACTCGCCGACCGATTCGGTGAGTTTATCTGCATCTTAAATTCTGCAACTTTTCTTGAAATTTTTCTAACTCTTTTTTATGTGTTTTGCAGATATGGCTAGGACCAATTGGGATGAAAGTGGAATGCCTCCCCGCAAATGAGCACGAGGCATCGTAATCAATGAGGGAGCTGCTACTTCCTCCAAAAAAGGCAAGAAAACACCTCCGAAGGGAGGCAAGGGCAAGGGCAAAGCGCCCATAGCTGAGAGACCAGAGCATAACTCTGGCAATGATGGGGATTCTGTGAATTGTCAATCTTCATTCTTCGAGCCTGAGAGTTCATCACTGTCCATCTAGGACCTCAGAGTCTACCCCTCCTGCTGCTGATACAGTGCCAGCTCCGACCCAGACGGTGGTTCCAGTACCACCAGTTCAGGGTCCTCCTCCCCAGCTACTCAACAGGCTAAAGGTCGAGGGACTGAGGACTATTCTGAAAGAGAAGAGATTATCCATGGAAGGTGTGGTGGACAGGTACCCTCTTGTGTGGGACATACTCTGGTACCACAAGTTCAACTTATTCAACGGGCTCCGTGCTTCATACATTCCCACCTGGGTCCGAGAGTTTTACACTGCATACAATGATTAAGTACCCCAGGGGAAGAAGAAGGCCAGTGCCTTCAGACCGGTAGTGTCTGTGGTAGTTATGGGGAATACAGTGGGATGCAGCAGCGATCATATCAATGCTACACTTGACAGACCTACAGGGTTTGAGCATGATTACGAGAGCATGACTACATCACAGACTCTCGATGACTTAAAGGGATGGTTGGCTCCCCTCATTTCTGACACCACCCCGAGGTGGATTGAGGCCGGAGCCCCTATTGAGAAGAAGGACTTGAATATAGCAGCCCAATATTGGTTTGGGTTCATCAGCAGTTCTATTATGCCCTCGCAGAATGAGTCCATCCTCCGCCACCCAAAGACGGCTTGTCTGGGATCCATCATCGCCAAGAAGCGGCTCAACTTAGGAATGATTAAAGAGTAGGAGATGGCCATAATGGCCAAACAACGCCAGACATCCCTGCCATTCCCAGTGTTTATTACAGAGATATATTGGCAGGCTAGAGTTCCTCTTAACGAGAAGAGGGAAATTGAGGTCACACCCACATTCTCCACCGATATCCAGCGTATAGAGGCTGAATACACACGGGATGAGGCGGATAGGAGGAGAGCAGCTCCAATGGGCGCATCCCCAGAAGTTGATGTTGAGTTTATACCTGCAGAGGCATATTTGCCTACTTCAGCCTCCGGGCCTTCAGGTACATCTACTTTCACTCTTTCCCAGGCCCGAGGTTCTTCCACTGCTTCCTTGCCTCCTAGGGTCACTCAGACCATCCTCCTTAAGATGGGGCACCTAGCCCATTCTATAGATGTGCGGGCTTCCCGGCTAGAGGCCAAGGTGCCTTGGATGATTGAGCGAGTCATTTCTGCTGCTTTGACACCCCTCTGGACATCTATTGATGCTCTAATGGTGAGAGTAGAGACTTGTGAGAGTCGACAGGGGATTACTACTGAGGTTACGACTTTGAAATCCTAGGTTTCTCAGTTGAGGAGGGATGTGGACCATCTGAAGTCCATAGACTTCACTTCACTATTTGAGTCAGCAGAGGTCTGTGAGGGTCCGAGTACAGATGTCCCGACCAGTTCTGATATGTCTCTAGCTACCACTGGAGATGAGACTATGGAGGATGTAGCTGTTGTTGAGTTAGAGGAGGAGACATATGAGGAACAACTCGATGTCCAGGAGGCGACCATATATGGAGACTTGCCTGATTTAGAGGAGATGATAGTACAGTCATTCATTTAGACATCATTGGCAGATACCTCTATGGAAGGCTCTAGTGGAGCAGGTGTTGGTGCTACTCCAGGCACTTATGCCCAACCCCAGAGTTTGACCCCGGACACTGATGCCCCGACAGACAGAGCGACTGTGTAGACATGATCATTCTTTACCTCCCTCTCTGTTGTTTTTGTGATTGTTGTTATTTTAGTTGCATTTGAGGACAATTGCTTTTCTTTTGTGGGTGGAGTGAGGTATTTCCATGTCTACCTCTTGTGCATCTGTTTAATATTTAAATATTGGGTATTTTGATCTATATATGTGTTTTGATTTTATTCTTGTGGATGGTTGAGCTTGTGGCTCCTTGTTTGAATGGAAATGGTTTTTGACCAATTTTGAAAAATTTGTGCCACCTCTTTTATGTGTGATTGTGGTTGTTCTTGTGTAAATTTGAGTGTCGGTGATGATCAATAACAATGACTTAAATAGTTCTTTCAATTGAACGAAATGAATGTACGGCGACGATGAGGCCAAATGAAGTTACATAGACAATGTGTTGACTTTTTGCATCTTATTGTGACTAGCCGGTT
>JAJOOS010001958.1:0-27318 GCA_029582725.1 Solanum chiquidenum
CATAAAGTAGCTCCTCTAGGTGTAGCTCTGTCTGGCGGAGCCACTGAAGAAGATTGGGCTCTATTGCCCCCATTACCACTACCCTACCTGTTGTTAGGGCACTCTCTCATGAAGTGACCATTTTGACCACACTTGAAGCAACCAGTGGATCCATAACGACACGTTCATGGGAGGTTCCTAACTAACTTAGCACATGTAGGAGTCCACTCCTTGTGCCACACTACCTCATAGCGAGGATTCATACTTAAAAAATTAGCGTTCCTTGGTGCATCATCCACATCCTGTCGATTCTCTCTTTGTTGCCAGCTTTGTTGGTCACAACTAGACTCAACATCCAGATAGCATCCCAGAACTCAGGAATAGTGAACTCTCATTAGGGTTGCACTTTTGGTGCATTGGGAACCCCTTGATCCTAGGGATCAACAATCCTCCTAAAAGGACAACCTCGAGCAGTTCTTCGTGGAGGCATGATCTGAAAGATACACACAAAGCATTAATTAGAAAGAAACTTTGTAGAGTTGAACTCTATCGCACGAAAAGAGTATGAAAAAAGTGAGATATTTCCTAAATGATGTAGCCTCCTAATTATAGATGTGGTGCGGTTCACAGCAATAACTAAGACTCTACATACACGACTTTATAGACACCCTTGAACTCTTGAACTTTGTGCTCTGATACCAAGTTTGTCACTCCCCGAGCCTACACCCTAGACGTGACTGACACTCGAGAACCATTGTTGGCCCCAAGAGAAGCCTGGGACTGGCTCAATACTCAGTGGAAGACTTACTCAAAATAAGATGAACTCAAATGCAAAGCTTTAATTCAAAAGTCTCAAATAATAAACTCAGAATATAATAAAATATTCAATTAGCAAGAAATACGCAACTCAAGTCTTTAAAAGATAGAACAAAAGAAAATGAAACAGACTTCTCGAACTCTACTGTCTATCTATGAAGCATCTAAATAACAAAGATGGAAGTCGGGACAAGACCCACGACATCCTAATAAAACTGAAAAGTAATTGAATTCCTCTGGAAGCAACGAGGCTCACCAAAACTAACTCGAACTGCAAGTGGTATCAACGAAGCGCCTGTAGATGACCCTAGTTACATGTATCTGCATCATGAAATGATGCAAGACAAATGGCATCAGTACATTCAAAGCACGATCATGTTAGGTGAACACTGAGCATAACATAAAAACTTGAACTTGGAAAGAATAATACATACTCACCTCATCTCCACTCAACCCCAACTCATGAATACTCAACTCAATAAAGTATAAAAACAACAACAAAGATGCAGTTTATATAAAACTTTTAAAAAAGTAAATAACAACTCAATGTATTTAAAAATACAATAATAACTCTTACTTGGTAGATTCTTTAACCGACAACCATCTCTATGAGTTATGTGATGATACAACGTCTCGCCCACGCTGCCAGAACTTTCATATACCTTATCGGGGTATAAGAAATCCTCAACTAAGTGGATCCACTAAGCTATGCTTAAAAACCAATAAGGAATCATCTAAAAAGTATGACCTTTTTTACCCACGTTGGCTACATGGTTTATGAGGACTTTGAGTTGTTTGAACTCGTCCCCATATCGGTGCTCAATACTACTCCTAATAATATAAATCAGCTCATATTTTTAAAAACATTTCATCATCCTCAAACTTTGAGATTATTACTCAAAAGATTTCTCTTAAAAGATATAGTACTCAAAACTCCTCATGAACTCATTTGGAAATCGACGTTTTCTCTTATTTTAAGTTTAAAAAACATGTACACTTGGGAATACTTAGTCCTCATATATTCATTTTGAAAAATGAAGCTCAACTCTCCTCATCCTTATACTCAAGTACTCAAGTCTTAAAACAAGTTTTAAAAGTTTGTAAAAGACTTCTCAAATGACTCAAAAGAACTTGCTCGTACTCTACTCTTTACTTGATCTTGAATTTGAATTATGAATTCAAGAGTTACAATTTGGATATGCGTATTTCTCAATGACTAGATATAGTTTGATAAGTTTTAATTAGTAAGAAAGAAGGGATACATTTTAAAATGACTTAGACTGAGCAAACGACAGAAAATGAGAAGGGGCGAGCGACCCTGGCACATTGATGGTGTGGGGCCCCAGCCCCTAAACATTAGAGGGCTCATTATGGCATACTGCAAGCGCAGCATGCCAGCCCTCCTGGTGCATCACTGGTGCGTCGCGCCACCCCTCCCCCAGGACGATTCGATGAATTTTTTTCTCATTTTATGACCCTAACTCGCCTAGAATCGATTGATTTCCTTAAAATTTCCTTAGATTCAATTACCCAATACAAGTACACAAGAATATACTCATATTTCCTCAAGAAACTCTCAAAAATATATATCCTCACCTAAAGAATTCATTAACTCAATAAACAAAGCATGAAGAACAAAACCTCAAGAACACCCATCAAGAATTCAAATCATTCAACCTCAAGAAAAAAATTCAGATGAAATTTACATGATTGGCGTGTGGGTGAATGAATCCAACACTATGAAAACTTACATACCTTAATTTGGCGAAACAATTCCTCGATTGGCAAGAAATTTTGTTGAACGCTTGAACTCATCCTTGTTTCCTTCTCTTGAACTTCTCTTTAAAACCCTAAGCATATTTTAGACCCCTAAAATATTACTAAATACATTCACTACAGCAAATATGATATATAACTACGAAATTATTAGCTACGACATGAAATTCGTCACTAATTGTTCGCTTTTAGTAACAATTTTTTCTTTTCATGCTTAAATATATGAGACACATACATTTAGTGATGAAACATAAAAATTTGTAGCAAAGTTTTATCCACTAAAGTTTCCCACCTAAAAATTAATTGGCGCCATTTGTTAAGTAGTGTTAGTCACGAATTTAAAGTTATCGGTGACACATTATTTCGTCACTAATAATGTATCTAATTCACGACAAATTATTTTTTGTCTTAAATTTATTAATTTTTGGTCACAAAAAAATTTATCTAAAAAAATATGTTGTTACAATATAGACAAATTAGAGTTCGTAATTAAATATTATAAGGTTTAGCTATAAAATTTTAGATTTAATTATGCCATTTATTTTCGTCACTAATAATATAAATAATTGGTGACAAAGATTTTATTGTCTCTAATCAATCTGTGATTTAGTGACAAAAATGAAATTGTCACAAAATATGTATGGTGTTAAATAGCGACGACTTAAAATTTGTAGTGAATAATTCAACTATTTGCTACGAAAAAAATTCATAGCTAAATACAATTTTTTTTTCTACAATTGTTCATAATTACAAGTGGCAACTTACAAAAAGAATAATACAAGTGCTTCATAAGAAATAGACAAAGTCTATTCGTTAATTGGAGAGGGAAAATATTAAAGCCAACGAATTCAGTCAATTTTTTAAAAATGAAAAAGTTCATTTCATCAATTTTTTAAAATTACTCAATTATAAAATGCATTATTTGAAAATACAATCCAGGTTATAAGTACCGTGAGTGGGGTACGGTTCTACCACTAGATCGCTATTATTTGTTGGTTTAACACTTTTGTTTTTTATTTGATACACTTTCATTGATAAAGACGATAGAAAAATAATTTCTCAATTCTTGGTGCTAATTTGTGTGTGTGTCTATTGATTTATGATTGGTAAACTGCATACACTAAGTCGATCTATTTGCTTCTGTCTAATAATATGTACATATTTAATAGTAATTCCACATACGTACATAGAGAAACTATAAAGAGATAACATCGACTTACAAACTTAGACTTTGCAAAGGTGCGAAATATTTCATGAATTTCTATTAACTTTTTCCATCAGTATAATCGAAATAAACTAAAAAATAAAAGCACAAATGAAAGAAATAAACCAACTAGGATTTCAAATATATTATGATGAAGTACTATAGTTATGAATATCGATGTTTTTTTCAAAACAATCGATTTACTGATCGGATTGAACTGATTATTCATTTTTTAAAATAAAATCGAAAGTTAATTTTTACATAAATTTATAATTGTACTAAATATTTTTAAAATTTATAAAATAAATAAATAAATGACAGATCGTACTGAATATATTTAAAGTTATTTTTAAAAATATATTATTTAATTTAAATATAATCTACATTTGAATGAATTATGGGTGGTAAATTTTATGCATTTGTGTATGTGTATAAATAATCATATAATATATTATTTCTACGGTAGTTAAATTTGAAAGAAGTGAATGAAGTTAAAAATAAAATAAAAATGAGAAACAAAAGAGAGTTGATCGGATGGTAAGCACTCCTTACTTCCAACTTTAAGGTTGTGAGTTCGAGTCCCCAAGAAAGCATAATTGTGGGAGCTCATGAGGAGGTGTTAAAAAAATTAACCTTTTTATAATAATAAATGTGTCCCTAACTAATACATTTAAGAACAAACTATTTTTTTATATATAAAATATAGTCATTAGTGACGAAATTAGATTTTGTTCAACTACAAAATACATATAACTTTAGAGACAATTGATGTTGTCACTGATTGAAGTAAAATAATTAGTGAAGATATAGTTTTGTCAGTAATAATAACATTTTTAGTGACAAAGCATAATATTAACTACAAAAAAATATACTTTTTACGACGAATAAATTTGTCACAAATGTTAAAGTATTTGGGGACGCTTTTTCTTTTTGTAGTTAATATAATACTTTTAGCGACGAAGCACTAAATCGTCTTTGTATACTTTTAGTGACACACATTTAGTGACGACTGATTGACGAATTATTTTTCGTCTCATAAGATATTTAGTGACGAAATATAATTTTTAAATGACTAAATTACTTGTCCCTGATAATCGAATTTGTTGTAGGGATTTAAAGTTGATGGACTAAGGAAAAGACCAAAATACCCCTAAATTTCCTTAACTGGACAGGCTGACTTCAAACGGGCATATCTCCCTCATTCGAACTCGAAATTTAGCACTCGATGGCGTTGGAAAGAGGATTCAAAAATCTTTCATTTGATATCTTATGGGCCACCTAACTCGTCTTGTAATGAAAGTTATGGTCATTTGAAGATAACCCAAAACTCACAACTTAAGCATAACTTGCAAAATTCTCAATTTGGCTCGTTCTAATTTAGTTCTTTCTAAATCTGGCTCTTTCTAAGGGAGAGGTTTCACACCAAATTTCTGCAACAAAATAAATACTTGACTCGAATTGTAGCATAATTTCACTTAATTATTTAATAATGAGATTTTATCCTTTATACTTTTGATCATTGAGTTACCTAATAAGTCAAAATAATAATAAAGTAATAAATTATTAACTAACTACTATTAAGCATTAGTGAATAATAATATCTAATAAGTAATAACTAAAAAGTAATATGGTAATAATAATCTTGCTAGCATTTTAAGATCAGAAATAATAAATTAATAACTAATAATAAGAAGTTATATAAGTAATATTATAATAATAATAATAATAATAATAATAATCTTATTATCACTTTAAGAAAATAATAAATTAATACCTAATAAAAATAGGTAATGAAATAACTAATAAATGATATTGTAGAGATATATATTTCTAATATGATAGAAGTTTAAAACAACTTTGAGCTTGATAAAATAAGTAATTATACAATTTTGTTGAACTTGCTCCCTTAACATGTTGTATAACACTAGAATTCGACCACAGTTACTAAATAATTTGTTTTATACTCATTTTTTTTTATTAAATGAATTAGTTGCATGTTTAGGTCAATTTTGCACGTTTCTCACAAAATGTAAAATCTTACTCAAAATGATTTGAGATGATATAATTTGCTCCTTTGAAATTAAACAATAATTATGACTTGGTTTCAAATATCATGTGAACAAAAATGTCCTTGATAAAGTGCGTATCAAAAAAGGTAGATCATTGTAAAAAACAAACAAATATTTAAACTGATAAACTTTTGAAGAACGAATAATACGAATATGAAAAACACAAGTAAAATGTGTAAAACTAAATATGATAAATACAAAATCACAATACATATTATTAGGCACAATTATGGCATAGCAAAAGAAACATATTTATGAGGTCATTGATATAGTGGGCTGAAGGTATATATCATTTTGCAATGACAATAGGATCGAACAAAACTTATGTAGGTCAATTGCAAATTGGATTAAAAAAAAAAAAATAAAAATAAATTTCAAAAATAAAATAATTATTTTGGGTCAAACAATGTTAACCTTTTTATTTAGCCACCTATGTATTAAAGCAAGATCTTAAATCAATGTGATATTTTCTTTATTGAGAAAACACAATCAACAACATTTTTATATATCCATTAAAAATAACATTATAAGGACTTTAAGAAAAATAATAAATTAATAACTAATAAAAATAAGTAATGGAGTAACCAATAACTGATATCGTAGAGATATGAGAATTAATGAGTTTTGAGAAAGTTGAAATTAAATATATTAAATTCTTGAAAGTTAAAAGAGTAGAGAAATTAAGAGAATATGGAAATATATTTATAGATTAATGGGGAGGTATTTTTTTTGGAAAAACTTTAATAAAATATGAGATTAGATTTGTGATTTATTGACCACTAGTGGGCCCCACAATGGTAAAAAATTTGACAAAGAGATTCTCTAAAAGTTCGTGCCTCCAACAGATATTCCGTTGTCTTGGACTGGTTTAATCTGGGTTTTTACTGATTTGGGCCGATTTCGGATCGACCCGATCCTAAACGATTGACACCTTTAGTTTCAATTATATAAATGACCATCAAAAGGTAAAATATTTAACAAGGAAAAAAATTAAAATTACTGATTTGTGTGAGAGTTCTTGAGTTCCTCTTACATGTATGTTTAATTTCCAGTTTCTTTATGACGTGTGACATGTGAGTTTCTATGTGCTTTCATTTGAAATCCTTTTTTGGTCTTTTACAAAAAACAAAAAATTAATTTTATGTCCTTTTATAAGATATCTTCATTTTTTTTTACACATAAGAGATCTTACAAGAATATTTTCTTTTATTTAAATCGTAAAAAGAAAAGAGATCTCATTTTCATGTTTTCATTACAAACACATTTTAAAACTTATATATGTGCAGACTCTACTGCTTTAGATCTGTTTATGTTTGAGAATTTTATCTTTTGAACTATATGAAATTTATGATGGGCTGTATGTAAATTTTCTAATTGAAACTCTAGAGAAATGACATAACAAAGTAAATTTTGGATTTTAAGTGAGTTTGGGAGAGATAATGCTCTAGTCCTTTCCAAAATTCATTTTAGTTTAACAACATTTTTACAAATAAGATATTTTTTAGTTTTAAAAGAGCTTCATTTTTATACATACAAAATTTGAAAAAAATGTCATTTTCTTGTATTTAAAATGTAAAAAGAGCAAGAGATCTTATTTCATGTAAATTGTGGAGTCTTCATTTGTGAAAGTGGATATAAATTTCAAGAGAAATTATTCTCTAACCCTATACACATTTCTTTTTGTTTAATAACTAAGAGATCTTCATTTTTTTACACCTAAGAAATGCGAAGAGACAATCTTTTTTTAAAAAAAAGAAGGTAAAAGGCAAGATAACTCATTTCCTTCCAAGAGAATTTAGTACAACTGTCTTTAATAGTGTCTCTATTTTAATTTATATGGGATATTTAAGACTTCGAGAGTCAAATTTTTCAAATTGTGATGGTAAATTCAGGTATGAAATCTATAAGGTTTTCAAAATAAAATTATATATTCGAAAACTATGTAAAAGTTACTATAATTCAAGTAATTGACAATTTAAAATATTTAAAAGTTGTATGAAAAAGTCACGGTCAAAACTTGTTTGACTTTCAAAACTCGAAAAGCCACTTAAATTGAGACTACGAGAATATTTTTTTCATTTCCTTTCTATCCTTATGATAAGGAATTTTGGAGTTGACAGTTTGAATTTAGTTTTTTTATTTATTTTATTAAACTTTGTGCTAGGTCAAAATCACATAATCAAGTTGAAAGAGAGTACATAAATAAAAATAATTTGATTATTAATGAAGTGTATATACATGCCTTATTTAATGGTCTTTCTTGTGTGTGTTTTTTGTTTGTTCTCTCTCATTAAGTAATGGCTTCCAAAGATGAGCTTCACGAAAATGAGGTAGTCAAAAAATGTAACATCTCGCAACTAGAAAGAATTAGAAGGAAGTTTAAAATCTGGAAATAGTTACTTTTGGAAAGAATGAGAAAATCTGGAAATTTTTAAGTAAGTTAAAGTTAGTTTTTGATCAACTTAAAACGATCATAACTCCTAGATCAGGATGAGTTAGGTGTAGTTCCAGATATGGTTGGAAATATCTTGGAATGATCTCTCCAAAACCGCCATGATTGAGTGATTTCGAGTTTGTATGAGCAAGTTATGCCCTTCGGAAGTTGGGTTGTTCAAATAAGGAAATGTCCAATCCGGAATTTTAAGGGGTATTTTAGTCTTTTCATTGCTCTATTATTTTAATCCATTTTTAGGAGTTTAATATGGGTCAAATCAGATTTTAGTCAGTTTTAGAAATTAGGATTTCACGCTAGGGCTAAGGAGAAAGGAGAAGAGAAAAGAAGGAGAGAAAAAGGGCAAATTCATCAAGATCGATCAAGAAAGTTGGAGTTTTGCCAAGGATTTACTTCTATCAAGTATGTGAGGCTCTAATAATGTTGGGATCGTTCTCCAACATGCCAAGCATATTAATGTCAGTTTGGATTCGACCTAAAAGAGTTTGAATATTGATGATCTTGGTATCTATTCTTGAATTCATATATTGTTCTTGAATTTGACTGAGTTGGGAAGTTTCTGAGTTTGTTCCGTAGCATCATAGAGTCATTTCGAGATAGGTTCTTAGGTAAATTTTTTGGGTATCTATATCTAAAAGTAATTTGAGAAACAGAACCTTTGGATGAATTGGGGTTGGAAAACGAAGAAAAAATTTCGTCAGACAAAATTACGGGGTGGCCGCGCGTCACGCGCCTAGTGCCCAGTTTTGAAGAATTCTGCTCCACGTCGCGGAGCTGACACGAAGTGTTCTGCCTCAAAAGACATTTTCGAAACCAAGATTTAATTATGCCTCCGCATCGCTGACCCACCCTCAAATATTGATTTTTGGTCTTTTCTCATGTTTAGATATCTAAAATCATTCATAAACATCATGAGATCTTTCCAATCACAAATCACAATCCTTGAATCCATAATTCAATTCAAGGATCAGTTAGGAGTCAAGTCAAGAGCAGTTAAGATCAAAGTCAAGAGAAGTCAAGAATCAAGTTAAGAGAAGTTCATAAAGTTTTCCAAAAGTCTTTTGCAAACGTTTTAACTTTGTTTTAAAACTTAAGTTTTGAGTTCAGTAAAGATTAAAGTTGAAGTTCTTTCCTTCAAAAAAATATATGGGGACTAAGTATTCCCAAAGAGATTTAAAAAAAATTCACATTTAAATAAGAACGGAAACTGAGATTTCCAAAGAGCCTTTGGGCTAGTTTTCAGAAAAGAGTAATCGTTTTCTAAATGAAACAAGAGGGGAAACTTTGATTTCCAAAATACCCTTTGAACTAAGTTTTGAGCACTAATCTCAAATCACAGAAAAGTTTTTAAAACATAAAGAGCTAGTATATTTTGGGAGTAGTATTGAGCACCGATATGAGAGAGAGTTCAAATAACTCACAGCCTCCATAAATCATGTAGCCATCATGGGTAGAAAAGGGTCATACTTTTTAGATGAATCTTTTTCGCATAGACTAGTGGATCCACTCAGTAGTTCAGGTCCTATGCCCTTGGCAAGGTATATGATGCGCTGGCAACGTGAGGTAGATCGTTGTATCATCACAATAGCTCTTATGTGATGGTTGTCGGTTAGAGAAACTCCCACAACAGTACATTGTATTTGTTTATATACATCAGATTATTTATATTTTTACATACATCTCAAAGTTATTTGTATCTTTGCATACACGCAGAGTTGACATCATGTTTTAAACAGATTTTCTTTATATTGCACTTGTTTTAAACTGCTTTATATTGAAATGAGTTCAGTTATGTTGAGTTGAGTTGAGCCAGGTAAGTTCTTCAGTTCCTTTCAGATTCTTTTCAAGTCTATGTTGTGTTTAGCATTCCAACTCATATACTTGTACATTCAATGTACTGATACCAGTTGGCCTGCATCATCTTATGATGCAGACACAGGTAACTAGGATCAGCATCCAGCGCATCGTTGATCCAGTGAGTAGTTCAAAGTCTATTGGTAAGCCTCTTTGCATTCCGGAGGATCCCTTTTATTGTTTTTCAGTTTATTATCAGTTCTTTAGGATGTTGTGAGGTTTGTCCCAATATCCATCTCAGTTGTTTTAGAGGTTTCATAGACAGACAGTCAGTTAGTTAATTTAGTTGTCTTTACTTTTCGTTTCATATGTTAAAGACTTGAGTTTACCTTAATGGCCAGTTGAATGTTCCTTTATGGCATTTTAGTTTCCTCATAAATGTTTATTTGATGAGTTAAGTCTTCCGCTGAGTTAGTAAGCCAGGTCAAGGGTTAGTTTGGGGTCAGCAATGGTCTTCGAGTGTCAGTCCCACCCAGGGTGTAGGCTCGGGGATTGACAAACTTGGTATCAGGGCCAGAGTTCAAGAGTCCTAGAGAGTCTATGAAGTCGTGTCTGTAGAGTCCTAGTTATCGGTGTGAAGTGTGCCACATCTATAATTAGGAGGCTGCAACATTTAGGAATTCCTTCACTTCTTTCATATTCATTTTGTGCGTTAGAGTTTATCTCTAAAAAGTTTCTTTCTAACTCGTGCTTACGCGTAACCGTTTGTGAGTTGGACTATTTTTTAGAGTGCTTTCATGTGGTGTTTCTTTCCCCGTGATCTAAGAAAATCAAAGAGATGGTTGACGACATGATGAGCAGGATGAGTTTATTCGTTGTTGGGTTGACTCGTCTGTCAAGTAAGGAAAGTAAGGCAACCATGCTAATAGGTGACATGGGCATAGCAAGGCTGATGATCCATGTGCAACAAGTTGAGGAGGACCAGTTGAAGGATAGAGAAGAGTTTAAGGATAAAAGGGCTAAGACATCAGGGAATGAATCCGGGCAGAGAAAGAGTAATGTGAACCGGTCTTCTTTCCAACAAAAGTAGAAAGGACCTGCTCCATCATCTGCTAGTGCACTTGCACCAAGGAACAAATGTGAATTCAATAGTCAGGATTCTCAGAACTTCAGAGCTAGACCTGTGCATTTGCAAGGTAGTAAGGCACAAGGGGGTACTAAGACTCCTGCATGTGCTAAGTGTGGTAGGAGCCACTCAAGGATGTTTCGTGATGACTCCACTAGTTGCTTCAAGTGTGGCCAGAACGGTCATTTTATGAGAGAGTGTCCTAAGAACAAGCAGGGAAATGGTAATGGGGGCAATAAAGCCCAGTTTTCATGAGTTGCTCCACCAGGTAGAGTTGCATCTAGATGAGCTACTTCAAGGGCAGACAGAGAAGGAAACCGTCTTTATGCTATCGCTAGTCGCCGAGAGCAAGAGGATTCGCCAGATGTTGTCGCTGGTATGATCCAAGTCTTTAGTTTTGATATTCTTCCAGAGCAATATCTTGAGCCCTTCAGTATTTCTACACCTGTTGAGAATTCTATTCTAGCAGAAATAGTTTATCGTGATTGTTTCATTTCCGTCAATCACAAGAGTACCATGACTGATTTAATTGAGTTAGACATGGTAGATTTCGATGTCTTTCTTGGTGTGGATTGGCTTCATGCCTGTTATGCCTCAGTTGATTGTAGAACTCGAGTAGTCAAGTTTCAGTTTCCAAATGAGCCAGTCTTAAAGTGGAAAAGCAGTTCAGGAGTGCCTAAGGGTCGTTTCATTTCGTACCTTGAGGCAAGAAAGTTAGTTTCTAAGGGGTGTGTCTATCAGTTGGTCCGAGTTAATGACTCAAGTGTTGAGGTACCTCCTATTCAGTCAGTTCCAGTAGTAAAAGAGTTTCCAGAAGTTTTTCCAGATGATCTTTCCGGAGTCCCTCCTGAGAGAGAGATAGACTTCGGTATAGATCTTCTTCCAGATACTCGTTCGAAATATATTCTTCCATATAGAATGGCACCAGTAAAGTTGAAAGAGTTGAAAGAGCAGTTAAAAGATCTATTAGATAAGGGCTTTATTCGACCAAGTGTCTCACCTTGGGGCGCTCCAGTATTATTTGTCAGAAAGAAAGATAGCTTCAGGTTGCTTCCTATTTCTCAAAAATTGACCTCAGATCAAGTTATCATCAGTCGAGAGTAAGGGAATGTGATATTCCAAAGACATCTTTCAGAACCCGATATGGTTATTATGAGTTTTTGGTCATGTCCTTTCGTTTGACTAATGCACCAGCAGCGTTTATGGATATTATGAATAGTCTTCAAACCTTATTTAGATATGTTTGTTATCGTCTTCATTGATGACATACTAATCTATTCAAGGAATGAAGAAGATCATGCTAGTCATCTCAGAATAGCTCTTCAGACTTTGAAAGATAAGGAGTTATATGCTAAATTCTCTAAATGTGAATTTTGGCTTGAGCCTGTGGCATTCTTAGGCCATATTGTGTCTAGAGAGGGAATTAAAGTTGATACTCAAAAAATTGAGGCAGTGCAGATTTGTCTTAGACCTACATCTCCAACTGATATTAGGAGTTTCTTGGGTTTGGCTGGCTATTATAGATGGTTTGTAGAGGGTTTTTCATCCATTTCGTCCCCTTTGACGAAGTTGACTCAGAAAACAGTGAAATTTCAATGGTCTGAAGCTTGTGAGAAAAGTTTTCAGGAATTGAAGAAGAGGTTGACTACTGCCCAGTTTTGACTTTACCGGAAGGAACTCAAGGTTTTGTGGTGTATTGTGATGCATCTAGAATTGGTTTGGGTTGTTTATTAATACAAAATGGCAAGGTTATAGCTTATGCCTCCAGAGAGTTGAAAGTTCATGAGAAGAACTATCCAACCCATGACTTAGAGTTGGTTGCCGTAGTATTTGCTTTGAAGATATGGCGTCACTATTTGTATGGTGTTCATGTTGATGTATTCACTGATCATAAGAGCCTTCAATATGTGTTCACTCAGAAAGAGCTTAATCTCAGACAAAGGAGGTGGTTAGAGTTACTCAAAGATTATGACATGAGTATTCTTTATCACCCAGGTAAGGCTAATGTTGTTGCTGATGCCTTGAGCAGGTTGTCTATGGGTAGTACCGCCCATGTTGAGGAAGAAAAGAGAGAGTTAGCAAAAGATGTGCATAGACTTGCACGCTTAGGAGTCCGACTTATGGATTCTATAGAAGGAGGAATAGTGGTGACGAATGGGGCTGAATCATCACTAGTGTCAGAAGTTAAAGAAAAACAAGACCAAGATCCCATTTTGCTTGAGTTGAAGGCAAATGTTCAAAAGAAAAAAGTATTAGCGTTTGAACAAAGGGGAGATGGTGTATTGAGATATCAAGGTAGGTTGTGTGTACCAAGGGTGGATGAACTCCAAGAGAGATCATGGAGGAAGCTTATAGCTCCAGATATTCTATTCATCCGGGTCCCACATAGATGTACCATGACTTGAGAGAAGTCTATTGGTGGAATAGTATGAAGAAGGGCATTGCAGAGTTTGTTGCTAAGTGTCCAAATTGCCAACAAGTGAAAGTAGAGCACCAAAGGCCAGGTGGTTTGGCTCAGAATATAGAACTTCCGGAATGGAAGTGGGAGATGATCAATATGGATTCCATCACAGGTTTACCAAGGTCTCGTAGGCAGCATGATTCTAATTGGATGATTGTCTACAGAATGACAAAATCAACTCACTTTTTGTCGGTAAAGACTACTCATTCAGCAGAGGATTATGTCAGGTTATATATTCAGGAGGTGGTAAGACTTCATGGAGTCCCTGTTTCGATTATATCAGATAGGGGTGCATAATTTAGTACACAAATTTGGAAGTCATTCCAAAAAGGCTTGGGTTCAAAGGTGAATTTAAGTACTGCATTTCATCCTCATACTGATGGGCAAGTAGAGCGCACTATTCATACTTTAGAAGATATGTTGAGGTCTTGTGTGATTGATTTCAAAGGGAATTGGGATGATTACCTACCTCATTGAGTTTGCTGACAACAACAGTTACCACTCTAGCATCCAAATGGCTCCTTATGAAGCTCTCTATGGGAAAAGATGCAGATCTCCTATTGGATGGTTTGAAGTTGGTGAATTTGGGTTAATAGGACCAGATTTAGTTCACCAAGCTATGGAGAAGGTGAAAGTGATTCAAGAAGGGTTGAAAACGACACAGAGTCTTCAGAAATCCTACACTGATGTTAGGAGAAGGGAGTTAGAGTTCGAAGTAGATGATTGGGTATATCTCAAAGTACCCATGAAGGGGGTTATGAGGTTTGGTAAGAAGGGGAAGCTTAGTCCCCGATATATTGAACCTTATAGAATAGTCAAGAGGATTGTCAAAGTAGCTTATGAGTTGGAGCTACCACAAGAGTTAGTAGTGGTTCATCCGGTATTTCACGTCTCCATGTTCAAAAAGTGCATGGGCGATCCTTCATTGATCATAACAACTGAAAATATTGGGATCAAGGATAGCTTATCTTATGATGAGATTCCTGTTCAGATTTTAGATCGCCAAGTTTGCAAGTTGAGAACAAAGGAGGTAGCATCACTCAAAGTCCTTTGGAGTACGTGGGAAGCTGAGGAGGGTATGAAGAAGAGATATCCACATCTCTTTGAATCCGAAGAAAGTGCAGATCAAGGTACTAATTTTCTTCTTAGTGCTCTTTAAATTATGAGTGGGCATGTTGTTTGTTTACATTTTCTTGTTGGGTGTTTGAATTTTATGTTACACCCTAAGCCTAGTAAGAGTAATCTCATTCGAGGAAGAATATTTCCAAGGGGGATATATTGTAACATCTCGTAACTAGAAAGAACTAGAAGGAAGTTTAAAATCTGGAAATAGTTACTTTTGGAAAGAATGAGGAAATCTGGAAATTTTTAAGTAAGTTAAAGTGAGTTTTTGGTCAACTTCAAATGATCATAACTCCTAGATCAGGATGAGTTAGGTGTAGTTTTAGATATGGCTGGAAAGCTCTTGGAATGATCTTTCCAACGCAGCCAAGTTTGAGTTATTTTCTAGTTCGTATGAGCAAGTTATTCCCTTCGGAAGTTGGGCTGTTCAAATAAGGAAATGTCCAATCCGGAATTTTAAGGGGTATTTTAGTCTTTTCATTGCTCTATTATTTTAATCCATTTTTAGGAGTTTAAAATGGGTCAAATCAGATTTTAGTCAGTTTTAGAATTTGGGATTTCACTTTAGGGCTAAGGAGAAAGGAGAAGAGAAAAGAAGAAGGAGAAAAAAAGGGCAAATTCATCAAGATCGATCAAGAAAGTTGGTGTTTCGCCAAGGATTTACTTCTATCAGGTATGTGAGGCTCTAATAACGTTGGGATCGTTCTCCAACGTGCCAAGCATATTAATGTCAGTTTGGACTCGACCTAAGTTTGAATATTGATGATCTTGGTATTTATTCTTGAATTCATATATTGTTCTTGAATTTGATTGAGTTAGGAAGTTTCTGAGTTCGTTACGTCGCATCATAGAGTCGTTTCGAGTTAGGTTCTTAGGTACATTTGATGGATATATGTATCTAAAAGTAATTTGAGAAAAAGAACCGATTTTGGGTGAATTGGGATTGGAAAACGAAAAAGAAATTTCATCGAACGAAATTAAAGGGTGGCCGCACGTCACGCGCCTAGTGCCCAGTTTTGAAAAATTCTGCTCCGCATCACGGAGCTGACACGAGGTGTTTTGCCACAAAAGATGTTTTCGAAACCAAGATTTAATTATGCCTCCGCGTCGTGGACCCACCTTCAAATACTGATTTTCGGTCTTTTCGCATGTTTAGCTATCTAAAATCGCTCCTAAACATCATGAGATCTTTCCAATCACAAATCACAATCCTGGAATCCATAATTCAATTCAAGGACCAGTTAGGAGTCAAGTCAAGAGCAATTAAGATCAAAGTCAAGAGAAGTCAACAATCAAGTTAAGAGAAGTTCATAAAGTTTTCCAAAAGTCTTTTGCAAACGTTTTAACTTTATTTTAAAACTTAAGTTTTGAGTTCAGTAAAGAGTAAAGTTGAAGTTCTTTTCTTCAAAAAATATATGGGGACTAAGTATTCCCAAAGAGATTCAAAAAAAATTCACATTTACATAAGAACGGAAACTGAGATTTCCAAAGAGCCTTCGGGCTAGTTTTCAGAAAAGAGTAATCGTTTTCTAAATGAAACAAGAGGGGAAACTTTGATTTCCAAGATAGCCTTTAGCTAAGTTTTGATCACTACTCTCAAATCACAGAAAGAAGTATGTTTTTAAAACAAAAAAGAGCTAGTATATTTTGGGAGTAGTATTGAGCACCGATATGGGAGAGAGTTCAGATAACTCACAGCCCCCATAAACCATGTAGCCATCATGGGTAGAAAGGGGTCATACTTTTTAGATGAATCTTTTTCGCATAGACTAGTGGATCCACTTAGTAGTTTAGTACCTATGCCCTTGGCAAGGTATAAGATGCGATGGCAGTGTGAGGTAGATCGATGTATCATCACAGAATCTCTTATGTGATGGTTGTCGGTTAGAGAAACTCCCACAGCAGTACTTTGTAATTTTATATACATCAGATTATTTGTATTTTTACATACATCTCAGAGTTATTTGTATATTTGCATACACACAAAGTTGACTTCATGTTTTAAACAACTTTTCTTTATATTGCACTTGTTTTAAACTGTTTTATATTGAAATGAGTTTAGTTATGTTGAGTTGAGTTGAGCCAGGTAAGTTCTTCAGTTCCTTTTAGATTCTTTTCAAGCCTATGTTGTGTTTAGCATTCCAACTCGCATACTCGTATATTCAATGTACTAATGTCAGTTTGCCTGCATCGTCTTATGATGCAGACGCAGGTAACTAGGATCAACATCCAGCGCCTCGTTGATCAAGTGAGTAGTTCAGAGTCTGTTTGTAAGCCTCTTTGCATTCCGAAGGATCCCTTTTATTGTTTTTCAGTTTATTATCAGTGCTTTAGGATGTTGTGGGGTTTGTCCCAATATCCATCTCAGGTTTTTTAGAGGCTTCATAGACACACAGTTAGTTAGTTAATTCAGTTGTCTTTACTTTTAGTTTCATATGTTAAAGACGTGAGTTTGCCTTAATGGCCAGTTGAATGTTCCTTTATGGCATTCTAGTTTCTTCATAAATGTTTATGTGATGAGTTAAGTCTTTCACTGAGTTAGTAAGCCAGGCCAAGGGTTCACTCTGGGCCAGCAATGGTCTTCGAGTGCTAGTCCCGCCCAGGGTGTAGGCTCGGGGCGTGACAAAAAACCCTCAAAAGTTACCCGAGGAAAAAACGACAACCTAATGGGCGAACGTTCTGTTGTCTTGCCACATGTTGTACGTATTTACATAACGGACAATGACACCATAGACTTGTCTAGTGATGAGGAGGAAAATCTTCAAGGAGAGAAGTCCAAACGACATAAAAGGATATGTAAAGAAATTATAATAAAAAATGGAAAGACCAAGGTCACTTCAAAGATGGTATCGTCCAAAGAGAAAAAAGATACAAAACTTCTCCAAGAAAATGTAAAGGAGTACAGGGGAGTTAGACAACGAAAATGGGGAAGATGGGTTGCAAAGATTTGACATGTAAGAACGAATAAACGACGTTGGTTGGGAATTTTTGACACTGCGGTTGAAGCTGCTTTGGCTTATGACAAGACAACTAATGAAATAAAAGGTGCTAATGTTTTGACAAACATTATCGAGCCACCACGCAAGGAAAGCAACCCCATCCACCACTAAGGAAGACAAAAGGCATGCAAATCCATAAATGTTTAGTTACTTTATTGGTTCAACTTTCCATAGGTTTATCCATTTCGCCTTTGAAATTATCAGTTCAAAAGTTGAACTTTTAGTAGTTGAAAGAGGTGAATGTTAAAAAGAAGGTTTCGTTAGGGGGCAGAGGCCGGGGGATAGCCCCATATCTTCTTCCCCTTATTGGTAGAAGTGTTTAGTAATCGCATATACTTTTTTGCTTTGTATCTTAATATTTTAGTGTTATTTTTTTTCTTATGAAAATTTCTTTTTCCAAATAACTTCTCTTTTGAGTCGTGGGTCATTGAAAACAATCTTTCTTCACAAATTGAAAAGAAAGGTTCACGTATATTTTATTACCCTCTCCAAACTCTATTTGTGGAATTACATTTGTATATATTATTGTTGTTGTTGAACTAATTAATTGGAGGAACATGAATAGCTATTATTTAGGTATTGATGTCGCATAGTTGTTTTTGTTGTATACCTTGTAGATTTGCTAAAAGAACATTAGCTTTAAAATGCTACTTTTGCTAGATAAACCTTGGATTTAAAAAAAAAAATTAGACAATATATTTTTGATGTAACAGAAATGTTCAATATAGTTTAACATATATCGTCAAATAAGTAATTGAAAGATTATTTTTTTGAAAAAGCTAAATTATTCACATGAAGCTACTACTTCCTTGCTCCCTTAACATATCGTGAGGACCTTGACATAGAAATTTGATCAGAGTTATTTATTACATTGTTTTATATTAAACATAGATTGTTACTCATTTTCATTATTAAATAAATTAGTTGCCTGTTTAGGTCATTTTTGTACAGTTCTTACTAAATGTAAATTCATTCTTAAAATGGATTAAGGCGATACCATTTTTATTTTTAAATTAATAATAATTATGCTTTAGTTTCAAACATGATCGAGTAAATAGAGACGTCCTGATAAGACAAATATATACAAAATCACACGGTACACATTTTTGGGCTTGATTTTAGCGTGGCAAAAGAAACAAATTCACGAGGTTGAATAGACCAAAGCAAACTATTCATTGAAATCACCTCGACATTTTCATTCTTAATAATGATTTTCTTTTGACGTACCTTTTCACACCGCTTTGACTTCTCCCATTTGACATTCCTTTTATTCTCATTAGAAGGGTTCGTCAGAGTGTAGCCCCACTAGTAAAATCTAATAGGATAGGGCAAGACGGAGGAATTTCTTTCCATACGGTTAATTTTCTAGTAATATCTTCTTTTTTTAGGGTTTTATGACCTTATTTTTGTGATTCTAGAATGTTATGGCTTTACGAAAAGAGAAAACAACAAAGAACATAACTAGGGTGTTGAATCATTTATGATAAGAAATTCTTTCTATATTACGTGCATAAAAATATTCCTCGATCATTTTATTAATACAAGGTAATTTAATCTACTCTAATCCATCTTAAATTTCAAGAGGGAATTGGAAACTGATCTAAAAGATTAAAAAAACCCGACTTTAAGAATCACATGTCGTATATTATTTGTTCATATAACATGTATCTATGTATCAGTAGCTATCGTTATTCAACTCTGAAAATTTGTACATACTTGATATTTCTTTAAAGATACATATGTATGTTTATTTTGCATCACTTTTCACAAAACACAAGCATAATCTCAAATAAAATCTAGATTCACTTTTGTTTGTCTCTCCTTTAATTTTTTAAATAGAAAAATATAGAAGTGATAAATCTATCAACGAATTGTAAATAGTTCAAAGACTCACATGTCCCAAAGATATCACATCAAAAAAAATGTAACTGGATATAAAAACACTGAAAAAATTAGAACATAGTTAACACAAAAATCAAGAAACTAACCTAGAATTGTAACCCTTTTTTAGTTTCTGTAACTGTTTGATAGCCGATGTGGAGCTTATTTGAGTAGTTAACACAAGTGCCCGTGCTAACACGAGCCCAATATATTTGTATTTTTTTATTTTAATTTATGTGAGAGGTAGAATCTAGAAAGTTGATTAAATTTTAATATGATTTTCAGATATTTAAGTTAATTGTTAATTACTTTTTGTCTGCGCAAATTTAATGTGAAGAGGTTCATTAAGATGTCCATAATTAAAGTATTTTTCGTCATCGATCATTGAATTTTTACTCAAAGTAGTTACAAGATATAAACAAATATCACCGACGTTCAAAATAATAAAGCAATAATAAAGAATATGAATTTAAAACTAAAAGTCATAGACTCATAGCAAAAATAGATTCCATAATTTTGAAAAATAGACACTAATTAAATTAAAGTAGAACAAAAGAAATATTTTTTTAGATTTTTTTTCGAAGCACGACGTGCCTCCTTCAATGTGAAGTCTTGAATTTAACACTAAAAATCATAGCTAAAACGATTCCCATAATTTCAAAAAAAATTATACAATATGCATGAAATGCAGGTGCCAGTGGCAGCCGACATATGAAATGAAGCGATTGAAACAACCATGTGTATATATATATACTAGAGAGGCACGGCCCATGCTCAGCACGGGCCCAACATTGACATACATATACACAAATCAGAGGATAAATACTCACAAATAGAAGTGATTTTAATAAGACATGGATATAATATAGCTATACTTAAGACCGGTGCTCTTCCAACAAGTAACAATCTAAATTGTAGTTGTCATCTTTTTCATCATATTTCTTGTTGCAAGTATGGCTCAATATCAACACGTTTTTCAACTCCATAGTTATTCAAAGCTTGTTCCTTTTCTTTGCCAGTAGGCTGTTTGGTGACTAGGTCTGCATGAAAGTAAACTTAGCTTACTGACATTCTTATGCAATTATCCTTTAAAAATATCTGGTAGAAAAATAATATAATATCTTTTACTAATAAATGATTCCAGTCAGAGGCGTATGTACGTGGAGGGGAGTGGGTTCACATGCACCCATCCTCCCCTTCCTAACCCCTATATAGTACTACAATTTTTCTAATTGTTTTTTTAAAATTTGTATTGGTGAACCCAAGGTTAAAAAGAGTACTTTAGTATATTGGTAAATATGTACAAATTGGGGGTGCATAGCATGTAGATTTGTGGTTCAAATTTCCTTATCCACATTAATATTTTTAATTTTTAATTTTTAATTAATATAACTAACTATGCCACTTTTAATAGCTCTTTTCAATAATTTATAAATGAAAAGAGGTTTAAATATCCATATTTTTAGGTTCCATCAACTATCTCTAGACCTTAAGCTAGAAGTGTCAATAAAGACAATTTATACTTTTTAATTTCTTTTACTCCTTTCCTTCTTTAAACGTTTTCTTATTTATTTATTTTTAACTTTTTCTTTTGACTTTTCAAAGCCCTAAACTAAAAGGTAAAAAAAAGTAAAGGCTTCATATTGTTCTTCTTTTGGCTTCATTCCCCTTTGTTGTTCATGGTGAAGTAGAAGTGAGATTTCAGAACAAGTAACAAGGTATGCTATCTAAAAAAAATAAAAAAATATATTTATTAATGTACTTCATTTGTTTTATATGTTTTTCTTGATTTATGATGTGGTGCCATTATTTGATTGCTTGAGTATTTTACATTTATAAGAATTTCTTGATTTCTAAATAGTTATCTAATAATTGTGATTCTTTTATTAGTAAACTTGTTATTTGTGCTAATATTTTTTTAAAATTATTTTGTTTTGATAAGATTGAATAGAAGTGTGAATATTTAATTTTGTAGGTAAAATAATTCTTACATTCAAATCATCAAATCACAAATGGATAAGTTTCTCATCAAGTTACCAAAGCCAAAAGATGGTCAATCAAGTTCTAGCTCTAATAAACCATTTGTTAGTTCACAAGTTGCTCCGGATGTTCAAAGACATACAAATTCCTATCCACTTTCAAATATGGATAATATGCTTGATTTTAAATCTCTTGAAGCAGATCCCAAAGACCGAATGCCTATTTCATCTTATTGTCCTAATATTCGAGATGTGGTAAGGAGGTATTACATTAAAAAAAAGCCATGTCAACCTGTTGATTATATCTTTCCTAAAACTAAGTTTGGAGATAGCATGCGTCAATGTCGACCAACTTGGTTTAAGAAAAGATCTCAATGGTTGGAATATAAAATTAAAGCAGACGCGACATTTTGTTTGTGTTGTTATTTGTTCAAGAATGAACTTGAAAGTCGTGGAAATGCTGGAGATTCATTTACAAGAGATGGTTTTAGATGTTGGAACAAAGCTTTAGAAAGATTCAAAAAATATGTTGGTAAGGTAAATAGTATCCATCATAAATGTTTCAATAGGATACAAGATTTGATAAACCAACGGCAATCAATCCAATCTTCTTTTGACAAGCAAAGTGAAAAGGCAAGAAGTGATTATCAGATGCGTTTAAATGCCTCAATTGATGTAGCAAGATTTCTCTTGACATGGGGATTTCCATTTCGTGGACATGATGATGAAAGTGAAAGTTCCAAATATAAGGGTGCTTTTCTTGAACTTTTGAAATGGTATGGGGATAAAAGTTTTGATGTGGGAAGAGTAATATTAGGTAATGCTCAACAAAATGATATGATGATTTGTCCAACAATTCAAAAAGATATTATGGAGGCTTGTGCTAAAGAAACAACTAAGGCTATCATTGAAGACTTGGACGGTGATTATTTTGAAACATTAGTTGATGAATCAAAGGATGTCTCTCAATCATTAAAAAAGATAATTTATTCTTTATTTTTGGATCGCTCATTATGTACATCTAAAATACGTGGTCAAGGTTATGATGGAGCTAGTAATATGCAAGGGGAAATAAATGGTCTCAAGTCTTTCATTTTACAAGATACGTCATCTGCATATTCTATTCAGTGTTTTGCTCACCAATTGCAATTGGCACTTGTAGGTCTTTCCAATAAGAATTCGGATGTGGATTAAAAAAATTTAAGTTCTCACTAATATTTCGAATACTATTGGAGCTTCATTTAAATGCAGAGATTCACTTCGACAACATCAAGAAGATAAGTTGGAAGAGTTGCTTAAATTTGGAGAAGTTCATACAGGGCAAGGTTTGAATCAAGAACGTGACCTCCAACGACCGGGTGATACTCGTTGGGGCTCTTATTTAAAACCTTGGACAATTTCCTGATTCTTTTTTCTTCAATTTAATGTGCTTAAGGATATGAAACGGGATTGTAAGTCCATATCATCTTGATAGATTTGTGGCGGAAAATCTTTTGAGCAAGATCCATGAATTTAAATTTGTCTTTATGTTGCACTTGATGTTCAAGGTGTTGCTATTGACGAATGAGTTGAATAAAGTTTTACAGAAGAAAGATCAAGATATCGTTAATGCTATGGGATTGTTTGATCTTTCAAAGAAACGATTGCAAATGATGAGAAATGATGAAAGGGACTCTATGATGGATGAGGTTAGCTTATTTTGTGGTAAACATGGTATTTCAATTCCCAAAATGAATGAAGACTACTCTAATGGAAAGTCGAAGCGTAAGAGGTCCAATATTTCATATTTGCATCACTTTCGTGTGAAAGTATTTTATGCCGTCATTGATTTGGCACTTCAAGAGCTCAATAATTATTTTGATGTGGTGACTAGTGACTTGCTCCTCGGTATGGCTAGTTTGAGTCCGATTGATTCATTTGCTAATTTTCACAAGGATGGGATAATGAAACTAGCCGAGTACTATCCAAGTGAGTTTGGTCATAAAGAGCTTTGGAAACTCAATTTTCAACTCGATGATTTTATTGTTTATGCTCAATAGTGTGATAACAAGTTTCTCAACTTGAAGGGAATCAAGGATCTTGCAAGAGTGATGATAGAGACAAAACTAGATCAAACTTGGTCACTTGTGTATCTACTTGTGAAGCTAACTTTGATTATTCATGTTGCTACCGCAAGCGTGGAAAAAGAATTCTCATCAATGAAGTACATAAATAATGATTTGCGTAATAGGATGGTTTAAGATCTTTTGAATGGTTGTTTAGTTTGCTTTATAGAGCGTAGTATATTAAAAATGTAAGTAATGATGACATTATTGACTGTTTTCAAAATATGAAAACTCGTCGAAGACAATTGTAAGTGAATGATGTTTTTTGCTAATATATTACTATATAAAGATTGCTACTTGGTCGTCAACTTGTTCTCACCGTAAATTTTATATAATTGAATTAAATATCTATTTTGAAGATAATGGTGCCCCCATGTTCTTGAGATCCTGGATACGCCTCTGATTCCAGTGCCTTTTTATGTGCTACACTTAGAACTCGAGTCATGATCCCTCCTTTGTTCCTGGCACTGTATACATCTGAAGCTCTAAAGCAATCGTTGGTTATCAATTACTTTTGACGTGTTTTCTCGATATACTTGAGCATAGATTTGTTTCGAAATCACTATTACATCTTGAAAGTCATTTAATAATCTATGAAGATAATTGTAGTTGATGTTCATATCAAAAAGACATGGTTATCCTTATTATATGTACACTACAAATTAGTGTAAGAAATTTTGTATTTGAGTTTTATTTCTACCAACCTTGCTTCATTTTAATTGGAAATATCCATATTAAAAAATATTTACTTGGGTAGTAAATGATTTAGGGAATAAACAGGACCCCTCAAGGCACAATCATCATTCATGTCTGAAAGAAGAGGGAACTATTTTTTTTACTAAATATCCGCATAGAACATGTAGACCATCTTCTATATTTCAATGGAGTGTTTTTTTTATTGATAGGGAACATGAAGCTAACCTGCAAAGTTGAGAGAAGAAATTTCTATAAATGCACCTTCTTATAGCAGCACTCGTGTCAGGATCACTAAATCTTTGAACTTTACAATTGTAGAGCATGTTAGTTGTTGCACACATCGCCTTTATTGTATGACCTGCTTAAGATTTCACCATGTTTAACTAAGTTTATACAGCTTTTTCTGAGAAAAATTGGAAAATAATTGAGATGTATGAAGAACTTTCAGTAAAAGAAGAAGCAACCCAAAAATTTGATTGTTACAGACAAAGAAAGTGCAGTAAAAATTCACCAGCACAAAGAGGTAAGATAAACACCAAGATAGAAAAATGAAGCAACTTCAAAAATGTTTAACAACGGAATAAACTGATGAAATTTGAGACTCACAAAAGGGTAAAATGAAATTGTTAAAGAGAAGAGAAAGAGAGAAATAAGAATGAGAGGAACTGAAGAAGCTCCACGCCTATTGACAGATGTCACAGTGAAAGAGCTGCAAGTGAATTAAAAATACCTCCTAATGTAAGTTCCAACAATGATTATGTTAACCAAGTAAATATTCTTTTTAATCGGGCGATTATAATTATGGAAAAGACATTTTTAAAAGTTGAAGATTTCTCCTATTAATAAAAAATATCAATTTATTCATTCAAATATGCTTTTTTCAGTTCTAATAATGGGGTGTAAACTTAACTAAACTTGTTACATATTGCGAAGTCTTCCTGTAATTGTTACCGAAAGGCATCTGACAACCTTTAGGTTTGGTAGATATTTGCTTTGATTTTTGAAGGATAGAGAAGTTAGGATTTCATGTGAATGCGTTTCGAATAATCTCCTTGTACACTATATTTTGTGAAGAATGGTTATCTGTATCTTCTACCGGAGGCAGACATATTAATAATTTGACATTTTTTGAAGCTGGTATGTCAACATTGGAGACGTTTGATATTGTTAAATCTCTTCTACCATTTGACACATTCCAAGAAATACCTCCCTATCGCTCCGGTGATATATACATAAACAACATGAAGATAATTCGATACATAAAAGGCAGAATACTTAAAAGACCAACGTAAACTTGACGCATTTTATTTACCTCTCCTAAACTATCAATAGTTCTAATTACCCCCAAAATTTGGTTATCCAAGAAGCTCGTAAGTTTTATTAGTTTTTCACTCACTATAACCAGAATTGCATCTATAGCAACAAACGGGATGATATCAACACAAGAAACAATATCAGGTCATTCAACTTCAACTAATCTCTTAAAAACATTAATGAATGAGAAGCCTTAAAATATTAATTAGAATTTACTTGATTTTTAGTTCAATTTTCAATATTTGAAGTGAAATTAAAAGGCACAGATCCATCACTTCCCTCCAAAGATCAAATTTAAATATAAAGAAGCAAAATAGAATCAGGAACAAAGCAAATTCAGTAAGAACATAAAAAAAACTCTGTATGTGAAACGGGGAGAAATCATTACTCCCTCTATTTCATTTTACATATTATAGTTTGTCTGGACACAAAGTTTAAGAAATAAGAACAACTTTCAAATTTTATTATCTTAAACTAAATATTCATGCAATGCATCAAAATATCATTTGAACACGTAGAATATTGGAATTTAATAGTTAGTGACTATAGAATGAGACAATTTTTTAATAGGCTAAAAATGAAAATAAGACACATAAATTGAAGAAAACGCCTCTCTAAGAGAAAAACTTTTTCTTCTCGACAGGGAAGCCCCATAACATTATTTTTTCATTGTTTCAAGTTCTGATTTGTGTAGTGATTCAGTTCTGATTCGTGTAGTGATTCAGTTCTGATACATAATCAATCCTATTAGTTTTGTTCATTACTAAAATGAATCGAATCCTATCAAATATTTCTATTTCTCCTTTGAATTACTCATATATATCCTATGAATTTCATTTCGCACCGGAAACTATTCTAGGAGAAGTTCGAATCCGTTCCGTTCGGATATTGATTGGTCTTGGTTTGACATGGTTTACGCGTTACTGGTTCCCGGAAGAGATCCATCCATCTATCCTATCCGATTTCTATTTTGTTATCTAAAAAAGAATCGATTTCATTCAACCTTTGATTCAAAGAACTGCGCTTAGCCCCCCCGCCCATGAAACGGCTCTGCTGCAATGGATGGCAGAGGGTCCGTAGTACCCGAAGCACTGGAGTGAAATTGAGGGCCCTAACAAAAAAATCATGGACATTTTGAATATGATTGTTGCGGTATTTGGAGCCTCTGAAACTTGCTGCTGAACAAAGTCTTATTTCACCTACTAAACTTACTGGTTCAAGAAAAGTAGTTGGTGAGCTGAATAACAATGAAGTAACTGAAATTAGAAAAAAATACTGCAAGAATAAGACTTCACACTGCAAAAATATTTTTTTATCTTTTCAGAATTTTCAAATACTTAAAATGTTGAGTGCCTCACGAAAATTTTCTATGTAATGAATTTTAGGGATAAATTTGCAAAGTAGAGGTAACCTCAGAATTTCTGATTAAAGAATTGTTAACGTCTAATGTCTCTATAATGGCAATGTATACATTCAAATTGAAATACTCTTTATTTATATTACTGAATTCTAGAATTTTCCCTAGAGAATTATTCTGTCTCGTGC